>JAPYZT010004948.1:0-15788 GCA_030522965.1 Tryphoninae sp. A BG-2022a
GTAATTCGGACAGGCACAGGGTAACTCTCAACGCGTTGAGAAATGAGAAAATATTTTTAAGCATAATGTAAACCGGAAGACAATCTAACGTAAGATATCAACTCGCATCCCGATTAGTTTGTATTTCTTGCTTCTTGTATTCGAAGCAAAGAATTGTATTTCAAATTTTGATGACGGTAAAGAAAAAGAAGAAAAGAAAATAAATAAGGCAAAGATTAGATTACGACTTTGGCTGTGGCGAAAGAGGTGGCGTAGAGCACATGGGCACGTGTATGAGGAAACACGAGGCACTTGGCGGTTTTCCCAATCCAATTCAATCGAATGACCAGTGCTCGGTACCGTCATGCACGAATTTGTGGTAGCCAAGAGACTGAATGTCTAAACAGCTCCGGGGTAGTCGAACGATCGAATATACTCGTTGTCGTATTCGCTAACGTCGTGAATAAGCAACGATATCATCAAAATAATTAAAACCTCGATGCGGTTAATGTCCTCGACATCCTTGTACGATAGTGACGTGATTTTACAATACCGTAAAGATAATAAAAACAATATATTGAATATCATTTCGAACTATGAAAAAATCGTCGTCGTGCGGTTCCAAAAAGAAATTGAACGATCCAAATCGTCAGTTGCAACGTATAAGTTTTCAGTGCCCATGTTTCACGGTCTCTGACGGATAGAACGTGTAGCAATTATCCAGAATTAATATTTAACAAAACGGAAACCATATTATAAAATAAGAAATAATAATAGGCTTTGTAATATCGACCACACGTCGACAATTCATATTTACACATAAATATTTCTGTAAAAATGGTTTATCCGCGAAAAAAGTTCACGCGTTATTATATAGTAACTTATTTCAAGAAGGTAAATGTCCTTGGAACTCGCCACCTGTATAATACGCTCAATTATTGTGATTTTTGTAAATTGTGATGTTTTTCATTCTGTGATGAGTTTTCTAAGAAATGTTTTGTTTCTAGCGTCCGGGTATAACAGGACTGAAGAATCTGGGCAATTCTTGCTATATGAATAGCATAATACAATGTCTGAGCAACAATATTCGTTTGGCAAAGTACTTCAACGAAGACGCATATCTGGATGACTTGAACAGAAGTGTTAACAATTGCAAACAGGGTCAGGTTGCGGATGAGGTAGCCCATGTGATAAAGGCACTCTGGAGAGGACAGTACAAGAGTATATCACCGCATGACTTGAAGGTAAACTAAACTTGTTTAACCCTTTGTGACCTGAGTACTTTGAAGCTAATGTGACCCACAGACGCATAGTCTGACGCAGCGTCCTTAGAGCTCAAAGAGTTAACAAACAGAGTAATGCCAATTTTTTATTCGTTTCATTCACTCATCCATTTTCCCTTTTTCATCTCAGGTTGTAGTTGGTCAGTACAGGCGACAATTTTGCCACAACGAACAACAGGATTCGCACGAGTTTCTTGTATTTCTACTCGATTGGCTGCATAATGATTTGAAAAAGGTACGTATAAACAATTATTGACTGACGAAACGGTTACGACGAGGCTCAATAAAATTGTACTAAAGAAACATTTAATTCCACAGGAGGACGATCACTACTTGGACGGTCTGAGTGTTCCAAGAAGACAATGGTTCAAAGAGATTGGAAACGGGGAATCGATTATTTCTGAATTGTTCATTGGACAATCAAAATCAAGTATTATCTGCTCCACATGTGGAAACAGCAGCTTCACGTATGAGACTTTCAACAGTCTTACGTTATCATTACCCCATACAAATCGGTGCACGTTAGATGTGAGTTTGAAACGTTATTGAATGAGGAAATATATCAACTTGAAATCTATAAAGCAATAACAAAACCTACGAATATTACTGATGCTTCTTGTATCTAATCCGTGTTTAAGGACTGCGTGAAGAAATATGTAACCGGGCAAAAAGTATCCGACTGGAAGTGCGACAATTGCGAAGCGCTGCGCGATGCAACGAAAAAATTTGATTTCATCAAACTACCGCCTACCGTCGTGATTCATTTGAATCGTTTCGCAGATAGCATGGGAGGCCTGCAAAAATCAAACACGTCCGTGGACTTTCCACTCTCGGATTTTGATCTCGCATCCTATCTCGTTGATGATGTCGATTCCAAAAATACCCAAAGTCTGTACGATTTACACAAGATGTCATTGTACGCAGTGTCAGTTCATTCTGGGACGATGGACGGTGGTCATTACATGGCATATTGCAGAAACGTTGGACAACACAAGTAAGACAATAAAATAAGCTTCGAGCTCAACTCTTCCTACATCTTGTATGATTAATTACATATTGCGGTTTATGTAACTAAATGATGCTTAGATCCATAATGATGTTCGCATATTTGATGTTACTTCCATCCATATATGTATTGTTAATCTATACGATAAAACCATAATCTAACAATACTTAACTTGTCTTTTAGATGGTACCGGTACGACGACCAGATTGTCACCGAAGTCCCACCGAGCGAGGTGAAGAATCAAGGTTCCAATTCGTATCTACTGTTCTACACGACAATAGAAAATGAAGCATACCCGTATATACGAGGACCAACAATGAAGTTAGGGCGACTTTAGAGCAATGCGTATGCGTACATCTCATAAGATGTTGGTAGTCGTCCAATGACGAATTCCGGTCGATTTGATCACAGCCGCATCCTTCATCATCTTTTTGTTTCGTTGTTCTCTGAAACAACCGAGCGAACTTCAAGCCTCGATGATACGTTTACACACATATATTTGTACAAATTTAATCAACGAAAGCTAGTGTGTTTATGTACAAAATTTCAATCATTGTCAAACAAAAAGAGAGCCAAGAGGAAGTCATTCCAGAATAGAATTTCTTGTCGGTGTTTGAATTGTAAATATTTGTAAATATTTGTCTAAAGATGGATAAAACATAGTTATATACACGATATTACTCGTTAGGTGCTTCAGAGCAGTTCACGCTTCGCTAATGTTATGAAACGAAAATGTGAACATTCGTTTCCTTCTATCAATATCTGCGTTATACAATTTTTTTCAACGATGAGGAAGATGCGCTTATTAAAACAGATGTGTACCATAAGTTTAAAACAATGGTCGAATGACCACACGAACAATTGCATTTACATTAATCGATGTGCCTATGCGCGTCTGTGATCTAAAAAAAGTTATGTCGGATCTACCGCCAGTCGAACTGAAGGATCCACAATTGAAGTACCTAATAATTACAGCAATCGAATGCTAGAAGGCAATTCTGCTAGTGCTAAGTGCAAACTGAGGATAAAAGTACAGAGGTTTAAAACTTTTGCAGAAAAGAAAGTCTTGTAGTGTCATTTGTTTAATGATCCTCGCCACTGTAATTTATTACTAATAAATCTTTTGCATTACAGGCCCGAACATTAATATTCAACAACAAAAACACTGCCTTATGTCCTCATTACAGAATTCAATGCGTACCGTGTATACAGAAACACTAACAATTAAAAATCAACCCTTTGCACTTCAAATGATGACCCTCGCCTACTATTTTTAAATTATTAATAAAGTCCCTCAAGTGCAAACTGTTAAATAAACATTGGTACATCGTCATCAACGTTACAGTCAAACTTTTATCGTTTTTAAAATGTCGGAACTTTTCGCGCCATACAACGCCATCTGTTGCTTCACAATTGAACTTTTTGTTACATGAACGAATTATCGAGATGAAATTTATTTTACTCAAGAAAAAGCATTTTTCTATAAGATCCAAGTAATCTCGTCCATCTTGCAATATTTTATTGGCTAATTACACTATGGGTAACGAGCGGATCAGCGGCACTGGCAGTCGACTCTAGGCACTTCAAAACTTCAGAGACAGTCGTGATCTGTCGGAGAGTCGAAATTGTCGCATATCATTACGAGAGTTAATATAGTTTACGAGTGTCCCAGATACTTCAGGGGATTCTTTTACTTACGTATGTTACGTTGATTAATATACGTTCGTATAAAATACTCGAGACATGCCGTTGATCCGAGTTAGAATTGGCACTGTCGGAAGAGACGACGTCGCAATGCGGAGAGAATTCAATGTAAGTTCAATAAACTTTCTTTTTATTCTTATTTATTGGCATTCGTATCGAACAAAAACTTGTGAAAATCGTAATGTCGATCTGTCATTGTTATCGGTTTTTAGGGCTGCATTATTATTCTTGTAAATTCATAGTTGTGACGATCACGAAACTTCCATTAACCTTAAGACGGTCACAGTTCCTTATTCCGTCGAGTTAGCGAAAAAATAAATGAACACGTTCCTTTATTTGACGAGATGTAAATATATATATATGCATGATGTGTGAATACGAGCACAGAAGACGCGCCACTGGTGTTGTTAACGTTTCAACGTACCCCCCCCCCCCTCCCCCCATTCCTGGAAGTGCTCAGTTCTTCCGGGAAACTCGTGTTCAACCGCGACATTACAACTGTTACAATATAAGGATGCACTTATGGTTGAAAAATGCTACGGTTACTAATACCATGATATCTTTGAATCTCATTCACAACTTGTCGACGAGACACTCAAACACTCGTGGAATGTAGACATAAATTTGTGATTAACGAAGTTGATTAATTAGAGGCGTTATGAAAATTAGACGATCGTCGCTTTCCCAGTCATTTTTAACATCACTCCGCGAATCTTATTTACGATTTGTAACAATATTACATTGTCATTATTTGGTCGACTACCAAAAGCAAGAGAGTTTTAAAAAAAAAATCGATCTCTCTTTTATAGTTATTATAAAAAATATCTACATGTATAACGGAAAAAGGTGCAATCTAGCTTATTTGTAGGAATTCGCACTGTAGTTTCGTTCGCGTCCGATTTCGAGCGCTCGCGTTTATGTATAGCCATAGCCACATGGCCGTACGTAGGCGCATGCGCAGTAAGATGCTAAGACGCTACGATTCGCGTGCGGCCGCAGTAATCACCGTAGTAGTCACACGCGTACGGTGTCGCGTGTGTGTCTCCGGCCGAGAAAACTCGGATTCACGGAGAAAATCGAGAAAAGAGGTAAAATACCGTAGTGATATATATATATACATATATATATATTTGTTACGCCTGCTTCTAACGTATCATCGAGATATTCGGTTACGACCCACTACGGCAAATTCTATCTAACTACGTCTATCGCCGTTTTGCTTACAACTTCGTTCTGTCTCGATAACACGATCTGTATGCCCGTCCAAGTGCAATGGTGTATCGCATATAGATATATGTATATATATTGCATCGACAGTAGGACTGCTACGAAGTAAGTTAGGCCACACCACGCTATATATATATAACTGTGTCGTGATGTGGGAGGACAGGCGCACACGAGTCGTATAGTGAAACGGTAATGGCAGGCGGCGAACGTAAACCCTAATAAATGGCTCTTTCCAAGGTGCAAAATTTGACTTCCGTACTCGGCAACAATGTTCTTACTGGTAGCAAGGTATTACCTGTCTCCCCATCAACATTCGCGAGCCTTATGCGTTCGCAATCTATTTAACCAAAATTTTTTTCTTCTTTGACAAAAAAAAGAAAAAAAAACAACGTCGTCCCAACGTCTGTATGTCTCTATACACTTGCACGATGACCCAACAAGAGATTCGCGACGTTTTTCGTACGTCGAATCTGGTTGTCAAACATAATAGTGATCCGGAAATACGACCGACACGAACATTCTCGAAATTCTTTCAATTGTGTGAATTTTGTTCGGATGGAATAAGAAACCGTTGTTCTTAACTGTGGCAACACCAATTTCTTGTATCTCAGTGAATTTTGTGATTTTCTCATATCTCGTCAGTTTGTGACTGTCATAGTAATTGGTTTCTGTCAAACTTTTATAATCAAGACTTTTTATGATGTTTGATGTGTGTTGATGTAATTCTAGGTAACAGTTATCTATGAACGATATTAATATCCATTTGGTTTATGATTTTGTAAATTTATTAGATTGAAAACGGCTTCAACATGTTTGAGGCACCACCGAGCAATTGCTCGACCGACAACAGATGCGGAGAATACAATCCTTGGAGTTACGATCTGCTGGGCAGAAACTCCAACAAGGTGAGCATTTTGCACTTTTAATTTTGGTCATATTGGTCGTTGAATTTTTTTTCCAGATCTTCCGTTGCAGGTCTCTATGCTTTTCTAATATTGAGTGCACTTAAGCGGCATAAAAGACATGAAGTTTCGTTTGCTTCGATCATCAGAAAAGCTTTAGTTTTAGAAGAATTATCGAGATGAAATTTATTTTACTCAAGAAAAAGCATTTTTCTATAAGATCCAAGTAATCTCGTCCATCTTGCAATATTTTATTGGCTAATTACATCGTCAATCCGAAGCTATGTTATTCGAACGTAAATTCATCGTTGTACGTTTTTGGACACAGCTGATACATTTTGCACCCTTAAATGTAACTTCTAACGTGTTAGTAGTAAATTATCTTAGATATAGTTTAAACTTTCGGAAATGTTCCTTAACTTTTGTTTACAGTAGGACTACAAGTGACATAGTACGTTTTTTAATAATGCCACGAGTAAAATTTTCTAGCAAAACGTATTTTTTTCATTGTCCGTGCTATGGATACGGCGATATTTGATTATTCTACTATTCTCACAATCTTCCCATTGTCCAGGCAATCTTGGAAGACGACGAGGCGCAAGATCTCAACAATTCAATGGTGAACGACCTGGTTGCCAAGATTCTCGACGATGAACCTATAATGACCGACGAGTCATACGTGAATCATTACAATAGCAATCCACGTTGCTACAACGATGTGCAAACGTCTCGTATGCTTAAAGGACGGACCACAATGGGTGACAATCGTCATGATGATATTGGTCTATCACAGTTCTACTATCCGTACAACAAATTGTCACCGGTTGTCACGAATCAAGATGACAATCAACGAGAATTCGTAAACATGTGCAGTGCGCTTAACACCATGACGCTTAATGATTGCATAGCTCAGACGCTTGAGAAGAATCATGATTATCCCAACGGTATGAGCTTGAATGGTCATAGAACCATTATACTAGATCCGCATCAACAGCAACAACAGTGCGCTCGAAGCTCGAACGACATTGCTAACGTGGCAACCAGAAATTATGTATCTTCGTCGAACAGCTTGTTAACAACGAGTAACGGTCTGAATTATGGCAACGTTCATCCCTCAAATTGGTCGGACACAACGGTAAATCACGATTATACCAAAGATATATTCGGCAATTATCAACATATCCAAAATTGCTCGAATGCCGACATGAATTTCAACACGATCGCTCTCAACGAAATGGAACTGCATGGTAACATCGTCAATCCCTTGACGTCCAACCGTTACAACAATCAAACGTCAAACATTCATGATTCTTACACGACTGCCAACGGTCAGAATTACAGGCCTGCTACGTCAATGACCGAGCTTAGCGCCGATTCAGCATTCGCAGCGTCGTCGACGATGCAACATTTCTCACCTCCCGACAATTCACTTCAAAATTGTCTCATCAACAATTATTCTTGCAGCAATTACGAAAATTACAAGGATCTTCACGATAACACAAGTATTAACATGTCAAACGTTACAATGCACAGCGAGCAGTTGTATCTACAGCAACATCAGCAGCAGCAACAACAACAGCAGCAGCAACAACAACAACAGCAACAACAACAAAACAGCTACAAGCTCGATAGACAAATGGATCAAAATTACAAAGCTTTGATGAATCGTTATCTTACACTGAACGACTTCAATGTACCATCGACAAACGACATTTGTCCGAACGATTGCAGCCCCATGACGATAAATCATAATCAGAGAATCGACGATAATCTCTTGAAGGTGCTCAGCCCAAGATCCAAGAGTCGCGAGAGTCAGAATCAAACATCGAAACTGCGCGGTTATCCTCGTGGTCTCTCACAGTTTCCATCACAGAACAAACAGGTGCCGTCGAGCAAGTACAACTATCCAATGAACAATGGCTATCAGCGTTACACTGCCAGCAACAGCGAGAACCTCAAGGCAATGCCACATAACGCAGCTTATCAGGCATCCTCCCTGAAACGTTCCAATAATTCGCAATGTCATTACAAGATAGATCCTTACGATCTGACGAGTGAGATTGCTTTTCCACCAAGTGCTCATCTCGCTCAACAAATTGCACGCGCGTCTATTGACAACAATGTATTCAATCAGTTTATGAAACAGCGTCATCAGCAGATTCAAAGAATGTCCGCTGTACCAGGCGCCGGAGTTTTGTTCAATCCCAGATTGATGAGAGCCGGTAATCCACCAGGTACGACGTGCTTTCCATCTGTAATGCCGGTCGTACAAGTTCCCGTTGCTCCGCTTTATCCAATGTCCGTTCTGTTCGATGGTCTCAATCTTCGAAATGGTGCAAGATCGGTACGACGCGACGGACCATCGAGCGTTCTCCACATGAGACTGGAGCAAACGTTCGAGCAATTTAAACAACTGGAGAAAGAGCGAAAAAAGTGCGAGGCCGGCCTCGCGGATCATTTTCCTGGCAAACGAGTCAGCAGCGCTAACAACATACCGACACCTCGTCTACAAGGCAATTCGTCGCGTGCAGATCGATTGGTCGTTGATCACTTTCAGGAACACGCTCGCGTCATAACTCTCATTGCCAAGGTAAATTCCATTATTTTATTCTTCATTTTAATCCTTATTTTTAACCCTTTGAGCTCTAAGGACGCATATACGCATCATCAGCCTATGCATCTGCGGACCACATATGCTTGAAAGTATTCAGATCTCAAAGGGTTAAAGGAAACTCGAGCAGCGCAGTCTTTAAATCTAATGGATATGACACTTAATAAAGATGGAGCATCTGCGAGGGGCCACAATGATCGAACCAATTCACAAGGCAATGGAGTACTGGCTCGAAGCCATAAAATATGTGCAAGAATGTCGTAGAAAGGAGATCGATTATGCAAATATGCGACGAAAGGAGAATCCTGAGTCTATGCCGATTAATGACGACAAACGTAAGTATTTCTTGTTACAAATTAATTGCAACGTAAATATCAAAGTACCAAGTACAATTCCTAATTTAATTTTTTTTACTTAAATTTCAACTGTTCTTTTTCCCTGATCTTTTGGACACAATTCATTTGAACTAATCGTGTATTCTTATCGTTCCTTGGAACATAGATGTACTCGCGCTTGCTGGCAGCATTCATCAATTGACGAAAGCATCGAGAATGGCACGCACCGGTATGTTCAACGCTCTTCAATCTACATTGCTGCATGATAAGGCTCTCGAGAGAACGATCGTCGAGACATTGACGGACCCGATCGTATCAGCTAATCGAGATGATAGACAATCGACGAATGGTGAGATCGTACAATTCTCAAACAGTACCTAGCAATATTTCGAAAGTTATTGCGACCTCGAAGCTCGACGATGCAACGATCCAAGGCTCAACGTTTCCACGTCGTCGACGATCACATCTTGAAACAATAATCACACTGAGAGTAAGCAGTGGCGATTGTCGCTGCGAATAAGCTGCGTTCTTTCTTTCACCGTCGTGTGAGAAAGGAATATTTAAAAATCATATTTCTTCATCTTGGTGCTAATCGAACGACGAACTACTAAATCTCGAGGTCTTTGAGAGGGTAAACAATTAACTTGCAATGAAAAACAAAACTTATATAATCGCCAATTTTGGTACGCATGAAAGAAAACAGAGAAGAAAACAAAAAAGAAAATTGCATTCAAGCGCCGAAAAAAAAAGCTTTCTCGTCGATAATACTCGACGCCGTTTCTGGCATACGAGTCTTTTTTTACGTGATAACTCTTAACTCCGTACATTTCTAACGCCTGAAATCCCGTGAATTCTCTATCGTGTCGAGCACGACGCACATCGTGACTCCAATGCGAGACGTATGGAAAACGAAAAAAACAAAAAACAATAGAATTAATTTGAAGAAAGATAAGCAATTGAGGAGGTAAATATTAAAACTAGTTTGTCGGATTTCTCCACTTGGATGTTTTTAACATTGATAAACACTTTATCGGTAGACATTGAACTTTAACGCTGAGCGACCGAACATTCCGATTTCCGATTGTTTTTGTTTTTTATCGCGGTAGCGACCAAGTCGAGAGAAAACTTTCCTCGTAACTTCTTTGATGATTTTTCAAAGAGTCGAAAAATGCCGAAGGGTCTGATACAAGCACATATAAATGCGTCTGTGTGTGCGCGTCTTTCTCTCAATTATCTTAATCACACCGCATCGATAAAAATAAATACGGAAGTGTTTCGTCGGTCGTAAAAACGTTCCGATAGTCTCGCAAAATTCGCTCCGACCATTAGTCGCGCTTCGATGAATTTTAGACGATAAGAATAGGTAGGTCCACGAGCAAAAAAGGGCTTCTGCGAAACTAAAATTTTAGTCACGAACGCGCTGAATAACTATAACGTTTCATTTTTCTTTTCATTAGAATAGTTCAATGTGGCCTTCCTCGAGTGTGCGAACCCAGAATGTGTGTCAGATTTTAGTAAAAACACAACAAAGATGAACAAAAAAAAAGCGTAAACAAAAAAAATATATATATATATATATATAAAAATAAATTATATGTACAATGGAAATTATAATCACGTCGATTCGACGATTTCAATCTTGCCAAAATCGACGAATCGACTTGGTGACCATTGTTGCTCGGTTGTTGTGCGTAAATGTACGACGAGATGTATATATATGTCCGAGAAAACAATAATCGATGTTACGCGAAGCAAATCGAAATAATCGAAACTATAAAACAAAAAGGGAAACGCGATAAACCTCGACGACGTAATGCACACCGTGATTAAAAGCGACTTCTTAGAATCGAGTCTACCGAGGCAAACACAAAACTATCATTATACCATAGAAAGAAAAAAAAAGAATTGTAAATTTGACTCGAAAGAACGTTTGTTTGTCTATTTCGTTTAAACACAGACACAGTTTTGAATCAGAAGCATTTGTTCGTTTGGATTAATTTGGCAACGATAAACTCCTCGAGGCTCGATTCTTTTCTCTGAGTGTCCACAATTACACACACACACGCACACACACACACACAGAATTAAAGAAATATAGACAAACATCCGCGTCTAAAAAATGAAAAGAAGAAATATACACGAGGAGTATTTTACACGCGACGGTTTATGATGTAACTGATATGCCGTGAAAGTTTTAATATTATAATTATTATTATTATTATTGTATATATGTATTAATGAATAATACTATATATACTATACGTGATCTACGCGTGGGAAAGTTCGGTCCTAAAATAATAACGCTATATTAATACTACATATTATAACTATTTCGTACATTCTGTACGGCCGATGTGCTCCGGTATTCAAAGTTTTCCTATAATGTCTAGTTTAAAAAGGCGTTTTTCTGCGCAAGAAATTAACCAAAGGAAAAAAAAAGAAGAAGAAGAAGTAAGAGGAGTAAAGAAAAAGTAGAACACTCGATAGACAGCAATGAAAATATATAAGATTTTTTCGCGTATAGATTTTTTACTGAGAATTTTCAGTCGTTCGCAATCTCCGAGCCGGAATAAGCTATTCGTCGATAGATATTTTGTAATATTCGCCCGGCGACCCTTCCTACGATTATTCGTCCAAGTATTCGCGCACGAGTTCTCTGTCTTACCGTTAAAACGGAGAGCGATATAACGAGAGACTTTAAATAACGAGATACGAGTGTTTTTATCACGTAGACACAAAATAAATTTGCTCGCGATTCGTCGTTTCGATTGGAGAGAAATGATACGACCAAATGTTTTTCTTTCATCGAAAATGCCTTTGATGATTGTTTGATCGCTTTGAAATTTTGTATTCTAGTTATATTGTCGTTCCTAACGTTTGCTTTCTCGTCGACAGACTTTTATTCGTCGATATAGTTCTTAGTTTTAAACTCGTTATAAAGAATACAAGAGAAAACAGTGAGCGAATTGCCTTTTAAAAAGGTTTATAAGAATTAGCAAAGTAATTAAGAAAGTTAACTTCCTCGTACGATTGTTTTCTCGTCTTTCTTCAGTTTTGTTTTGTTTAACTACTTCCTTAATGATAATTCATTCCTCGCGTTAAATCGAAAAATTATAAAGCGAATCACAAGAAAATTTGCCGATCATTTCTTCTTCCTCTTGACGAATTAATCGAGCTGTAACTTGGGATGCCACAATTAGGAAAATAAAGCTCGTAGGGTAAATAACAAACCGTAGAGAGAAAGATTAAAAAACAAAACACGAACTACTAGATAATCGTTAATGCTGCACTCGCGCATGCACGCAAACTAATTTGCTCGTTTAATATAATGGAAACAGCCAAGACTCCTCGCGTTTCATACCTACTTTTTAATTTATCACATTCGATACCTCCATGTGAAACAAATACTCCAATAGCGCTTGTGAATATTTATTCTTACATCGAAAAACATAGTTGTAGAATAATTTAATGAAATCTTTGAGATTGTTACTTTCTTATTCCTATTACGATTTGGCTAAACATGCAATTAACAATTTGAAACCAATGATTTCTTTCCAAATTACAATTTTTATAACTGTGATAATCCTCGAGCCAACACTCGTTAAATTCGTTTGTTTATAGAATTTTTCGATTCTCTGTACTTTTGCATCGCGAACTGACTGGCAATTTTTCAAAGCTACGATTATTTATACAACGTATATTTATACACATAAATAATAAATGTGAAACGCGAGGTGTTTGTACTTAAAAAGTAAATTCGCTGGAGGGAAATCTTATGGAAACGATAAACGTCCTTTTCGAATGGACAAACTCGATTAATTCCTATTGTAAAACGCAACGACCATAAAATAAAAACTATTACATATGTAACGATCCTACGCGATATTTTCGCGAAAACAAAAGATGGCACTGCTGAAAATATTTTAAAAAAAAATGATGGAAGAAAAAAACGACTCTCGCCTGCCCATCGACACTTTTTGCTCGCTCAATAGTTTGTAATAAGGAACAAAAAAAAGAAGAAGCACCACACACACACACACACACGGTGGCCCCCGTACACGATCGTTGAATCGAGACTTATGTTACTAGTTAAATACGTAGACGCTGGTTTATATATAAAGATAATTTAGCAGGGTGTTGGGTATTAGTCGAGATAGGAATTTGGTAGAAAAATCTCGTTGAGGGTTAAAACAACTTTGGAGGTAAAAAAATGTAGCAAACTTTGTGATTGTTTTTTTTTTTTTTTTTTTTTTTTTCCATAGAAAGTAAACAAGATATTGAAATTTGGTTAATAGGTTCTTATTATACAAGTATGGAGCATTGTTTGTAAATTTTATCAGAGATGTACTAAACAAAATGACGAATTCCTAGAAATTTCTCAGCTGTGTGTTTTCATTTCTCATTGTTGCTTGGTCGAACTTACAACTGTTGAAATTTCAAAGCTGCAAAGCAATAAACCAAAAACAATTCGATATAGGATGTTAACAGCTTTCGACTTTAAGTAGGATTTCTTTTGAAATTGATTTTTGCAAAAGTGTAAAAATCAATTTCAAAATTCAATCAAAAAATTGTTAATACCATTTGAACTATACAATATAAAAAGAAAATCCTTCGTAGTGTCAAAGCTGTTATCATACTATATCGAATTCTTTTTGATCCACTATCGTAGCTTTGAAATAACAACAGTTATGGCTTCGTCTAGGCAGCAATGAAAAAGAAAAGCTTCACCTGAAAAAATGCCATCAGTTTGTTTAGCACAATTCTAACAAAATTTCTAAACAATCCTCGATACTTGTATAATAATCACCAATTTACCAAATTTCAATACATTGTCCAGTTTCCTTGAAAAAAAAAAAAAAATCCCAAACTTTGCTATATTTCTTCCTCTCTAAAATGCTTTACCCCCCTTAACGATTCGGTTTTAGTCAGGTCGATGTTCGCACTTATCGAGAAAATAATTGCTATTATAAATTCAGAATTGACGATAACGATTAAGGAACTCGTTTATCGGGCGCTAATTGAACAAACAAACAAAACAACAATAGATAATCCATGCCGGATACCATTGGTCACGGTAAATACTGAATTAACTAGGTGATAGAGGATCTGGTAGGAACGTGTCCGACAATCCTATTTTAATTGCATGTGATATTATATACTACTGAATATATACGTGTGTGTATACACATACGTACATACATACATACATGCATATATATATATTAGTATATTATAATATTATATAATAATTATATATATTATAATATAATATTAATATATTAATATATTAATATATTATATATGATATATATTAATATTATAATATATATAATTACTATATAATATTATAATATACTAATATATATATATATATATATATATATATATATATATATATGCGTGTGTGTGTATATGTGTATATGTATATATACACACGTATGTATATATATATAAATATGGAGCGATATTAATAATAAAGGAGGGTAAAAATTGATATGAACTTATGATGTATCGAGTACGTAGAATTGTAGGGGAAGAAGCAGATTGCTGGAAAAAAAAAAACAATAATTAAACGCTGAAGTTTGTAACGCGAAAAAACCGAAACGATGATTCGTATCACGGGAGTAAAATGACCAATGTATATGTCTCGAGCTATTTGCCAAGAGTATAACGAAAACGTAATTTGTGTTGATACTCGAAATATCCGATAGATTTATCGAATAGAATAATTAAACTGCTATTACGATACGACTCGGGGTTTTCGGTCTAAAAAAAAATAGTTAAATCACTGGGTAGAATAAAATTAGAAGAATGCGAGAAATCACAGACGTCCATTGTATCTGCTAAAATTTGAGGGACGAGCAAAAGCGATTTTGTTCAAGATCACTCAGTTCTTTGTTTTTATGGTTTATTTATCGTCGAACGAGCAATTTTCCTTGACCAAAACCGAATCTTTGTCGCACTTGGTGTCCCGAGGATTTCGGTATGTTTAAAAGAACACTTACCAAGACTAATAGAGAGTGATAAATAAATAAAGTATGTAAAAGCAGAAAGAAATATTGTCAATATCTCGAATCAAACGATAACGTATTTACAAATTTAACGAGCTCTTCGTGAGATTACATTTTGCAAAATAGCGTTGACAACGCTTTCTAGCTTTTCACCAGGTTGAATTTAACACTGTTGTAACAAAGCGTGTCGAGCTCGAAACTAGAAACAAAAATGCATTTTTCTTTCTTATTCCTTGTTGTTGTTGTTTTTTTTTTTTTTGCTTGATTCGTATTAGAGACAAGCTCTCTCGTACAGACTGAAAATCGTCCTTGCACTCGATTCAATTAATCAGATTAAAATTATTCTAGTGTCAGGGCTAATATGATTCCTAATTACGCTCTATTAATTAATGCTATTCCATAGTTTTCACCTAACGTATCGCCAGCTTTTTTTTTGTTTCGTTTCTTTCTATTGCGTTAGATTCCTGTAGCTGGTCAACCGGTGCAATTTTTGTAGCAGGTCCACCGGTGCAATTTTTGTAACTCTTCCGCTGGTGCAATTTTTGTAGCTGATCCACCAGTACAAGTTTTGTGACTGGTACACCAGTGCAGTTTTTGTAACTGGTTCACTGGTGCAATTTTTGTAACTGGTCCGCCGGTGCAATTTTTGTACCCAGTCCACTGTGCAATTGTTGTAACTGGTACACCGGTGCAATTTTTGTAACTGGTCCTCAGATGCAATTTTTGTACC
>JAPYZT010004952.1:0-12368 GCA_030522965.1 Tryphoninae sp. A BG-2022a
TTACTACCCTTCCTTTTTTTTTTTTACTAAAACCTAGTTCCTTTTTTTCCCGACATCACTTTTTCAATCCCATCTTTGTCATTTCGCTACTTTCTTCGATTCAACTAACGTAACGGGTACTTCGTCTTCCTGCGACTCGAGCATTGGACGCAGCCGTACTTATATAGACGCGCCCTATTCAGTTGAGAAACATGAAGGAAACCTACTGCAACCACACAAGATGTCTCTTCTTTCACTACTTTATAACCCCCTTGCTCGCTATGCTCATTTCTCCTTTCTTTCTTCTCTCTTTCTCGTTCTCCTACCTCCCTCTTTCTCTCTTTGCCTTCTGCAATTTTAACCATACCCCATCTGAAAAGTTGCCACGGTAACCGATTACCCTCGACCGATGACGGTCTAACGGCCCCTATGCATTTTTACAAGCACTCGTTACTCTCTTTTCTTTTTTTTACTTTCCTTCCCCTTTTTCTTCGAGTTTCCTATTCCTTTGTTCGCTTTTCTACGTTTTCCATTACCACTTTTCTCAGTTTTTAGCTTTTTTCCAACCCCCCCCCCCCATATTCTCATTGTGCAAATTCCCCCGAGGCTCTCGATACGCCATCTCTGACCGCTTTTTGGCAAATTCGTAGAAATTTTTCGTAAGCGCAAAACGTAAACCAAGAGAAAATTCGTCGTTTCCTATTTTCACCATTCGATGAAATTAGTCCAAGTTCTTTCAGCAATGTTTCAAGGTCGTCGAAAGTTATCGGATGTTTTCAACGAGAAGTTAAAAAGATTGCACAACGATGTATGTTTCCAATGTATGAATGATAAATTTTGAAAGATTCTCGAGTCAAGTACGCCCATATCCTCGCAATCTCCTTCTCGAATTTTCCAACGGCTCTACGATCATCCAGTGAACAAAATTAAGCTTCTTATCACGACGAATCGCTGGTGTTTGCTCGTTGAAATGTGTGTCGGATGCTTCTCTCGAGTCCAAAACTTTACTGCACTCCGATGAAAGCGTGTACAATGCGAAACTGCACGAAAACTTGACCAACTTCATCCTTGGCTCGAATTAATTTCGACGAAAACTTCGGAAATCGAGATTTAATTATCGTCAGAGTCGAGAGACGGTGGGATATATAATCCGCAGACTGGGTACATTTCTCAGTAGGAGAGAAGGAGAGACGGCCACTCTGTGCAGATCCGAGAGAACCACTTTCATGAAGTAACATCGTTGTATAAGCAGCCAGTAGTATCGTCGTATACGTAAAGCTCTGTACATTGTACCGGTTACCTATCCGACACTGTAACAATGTTGAACTTGGAACGCCTCGAGCGGTGGGAAACAATGACCGAAGGAGAATGACGACAATGGGGCTTTTGGTCCATTGATCGATACGTCAAATTGGTCTTCGATGGTCAGACCGTGGAAAGTCTCTACGGAAATTTCAAAACCAGTGATCAACTTTGTAAAAAGACACCTCGTTTACAACGCTCGATACAAGGACTAATTAAAATTGGCATTTTCTTGGAGCAACTTGAAGGGGTTGAACAAATATGTTGGTTCGCGTTGGATAAGAAAAAAAAGACATGATGTTTTCTTTCACAAGGAATTCTTCTTTTGCCTTGGTTGCTCGACGGGTTTATAGACTGGCGACCTATCGAGCGATCGCGATAGAAACTTCCAACGAAGATACGAGCGATACAATCGTCGTAATTGAAATATAACGATCGTACTGAAAAGAAAATAATTCATTTCGTCCTAGTCGTTGGGACATGGTTGGGTTCTTTAATTAAATGAAACCATGAAAAATGGATCGGGTTTAGTAAGTTGAGTCAGTACATTTTCAAATTATCCAGCTTGAAGGAAAATAAATTGAAATGATATTTGGGGTGAAAAGTACATATTTATTCAACGATCTAGTTAACGTTTATGGAAAAGAAAAGGTGAATAACGAACGAAAAATAATTAGAAGACGATGGGACGAAAAATCAAAATAAGGAGTTATGTTATCATTAAAACGAGATTCAAGTGGTCAGACCTTGGGTCAAGTATATCCGACAGGACCAACCTAATTGAATTATATATTGTGCCTAGAAAGGTGAGAACTGAAAGAGCCAAGAGCCGGTAGCAGAGCGAGAGAAAGCGAGATAGAGAGAGTTAGAGAGGGAAAGAGAAAGGTAGAGAATAGTAGTTGGTCTTTTAGTGCAACCGGGGCAGCTTCCAGATCCTTACCGAACCCAGCACAGTGTGCCAAGTTAACAAAGACAATATAACCCAGCGAGGCAGAATGGAGACGTACATGACATTGTTACACCAAGCGCGCACTCACCTGTCCGTGGAGTTTCTTGGTGGAAGCACAATGGCAACTCCCCCTCTTGCCCCAAACCACTCCCTCCCTCTTCCTTTACTCTGGAAACACTTGGGCGCGAGTGTGTTCCAAAAGCCCCGCACTAACGTAGAAACCGAGTCGCCAGTGTTTGAGCTCGTTGGCTAGGTATCCGTGAGCCTTCATTCTCCTAGCCAAGATGCACACCTGCTCGTCTGCCCACCTTAGCCTCGTACTAACCCCCTTCCAGGATTTATGTCGGAGCATGAGTCCAGGGGCATCTTTCTCACAGTGCCTTCTGGCTCGTCCGCTTCTCTTTTCCTCCATTTCTTCATTTCGCTCTTCCCTCATTCCTTTACCTCTTTCATCGTCCACTTTTCCCTCCATTTTCTTGGCTTTTTCCAACATTTTCTCTTTCTTTGCTCCTTTCATACTACGGGGAAAGAACTTCGAGACATTTACCCTCCGTTTGTTCAGTAAGAGACCTTTACATACCTATAGTGACTTTATGTATTCCCCTTCCCAGCTCTCTCTTTTACGTTAAAGTTTATATAGTTAACACGTACGAGCACCGGTATCTTTCCTCTTGCACGTGTGCCAGATGCGTCCAGATGTTGGTACGGTTTTATGACTAAAGATGACAAGAGGGATAAGCTTGTCGTAACCATTCCACCTCTAAAAGGGAGTAGAGTTCCCTTCGCGACGTTGATGCGCTTGAGAAAATGGACGACGATACGCGTGCATCGCGGGATGCCTGTTCCTAACGAGATACTGAAGGGCGGAGGAGGAGCAGAAACTAGAAAGTCGAAATGACACCAGGGGACTTATAGCCCGAAGGGTCCAGGACTCGATGGAGAACACTCTTTCGACACTACATGTCGCAACCGTTTCCACCCTGTGTCCCATTAAACCCTCCAACCTTTCGAGATATTAACTACCTTTTTCGATTCCATTGTTACGATACGACCCAAAATATGTCGACGCGGCAACATACGTAAAGGGAAGTTACTCCATTTAACGGTTATCAATTTTATGGTTCGTTTCGTAAAAAAAATGGAACGAACGACCTGTCCTACTGTCAGTTGTTAACAGGGGGTATGACGAAAGCGGACATCCACCAACGGGGATGATTTTCGTTCGTCCCTTCGGTGGAAAATCCATAGCTGGGTCCGGAAGGAAGAAAATCAAAGTTGACGGAGAGAACGAGCCTGTAGAGATGGAGAGAGTTCGGGTTATATGCAACCCCCCGACGGTTTCCGGGAGATCGAGTGGCTCGCCCCGAATTATTCAGGATCGCCGCTCGTACATACGTACACGTTGAAGCATCGGCTATCCATATAACGTATCCTGCCGAAAGTAGGCACGTATAGAACGCTACAGGAGCGTTGGGGAATGCTCGATGGGGTAGGCCAAGTGAGTCCCTGGGGAATGGACGAAGCTTTCTCTCTCTCTCTATCTTTCTCTCTCGAGGCTGCAATTCTGCGCGTTGGAGAGTAAGTGAGAGAGGGAGAAGGCAGATCGAGAATCGCGCCGAGCGCCCCCTCACGACAGAACTGGAGTTTCTCTCTCGGTACTCTTTATCTCTTTCCACCCCTCTAGCTGGTCCGGTAATACCCAATGGAGAATCAGCAAAGGTTTCCTTTTGTTCGTGACTATACCCCCACGACGAGACCGAGCCAACTTTATAATTCACCTCGCGTATGGACCGATCCCCACCTGGCTGCCCTCTAGTGTGCCGCGTCTCCGCCGCGAGATGTGGGATCGTCCTATGCATACCTAACCTCCACCTCCCATCTCACGAGCCATCGTTTCGCGTCAATCCGAATGGTTCACAGTCACCACCAACGTTTCGCCTTTCGTCCGCCATTCCAGACTCTCTCTCTCTCTCTCTCTTTCTCTTGTTTCACTCGAATCCCAAACTTTGCTTCGAGAATGGCCGTTTTTTATTTTCAATTCTACATTTTCAGCTACAAAACAGAGTGAAGATGATTCGAGCTGTGTCCTTGAACGTTATCACGAGGTCGAATCACCGGTAATTTCAACGTTTCTTTCGAATTTCATTTAACATTTCAGACATTAATTCATTTTTCTCGTGTAAGATTCGAATGATCAATATCAAGGTGACAATGTTCAGGAAGAGGTCAAGACAGAACGTTGAAAAAAGATATCGTCATTTCTTTCCCCTCTATCAAAGGTCGACATCTTTTTCCATCGAGGGGTGGGATCGAGACAGGGAGGGAAATCCGACGTTATATCCGTGTGAAATATATCCGGAAGTGGAAAAGAAAAAGGATGGCCTCTTCCCATCCGCTAGACGAATGATGGTTTCACCTCGAAGTCAGAAAAATTTATTAGTTCCCGAAGCATATTTCCGGCACATTCCTGACGACGTTCGATATTCCATCTTTTTTTTATCACTATTATCGACCAAAGAGCTCTGTAGTAGGAAAAAAAAGAAGAAGAAGAACCTTGAAAAATTCTCGAAAAATTCGGGGAAAAAAAAGAGAGATGACGCGCGAAGGGATTTCACGTGAAAAAGGGGAGGATGCGAGATGGATACTTTCGTTTCCTCTTTGTTATACGACACGAGACAGAAAGGATCAAAGTTTCACGAGCGTTTATGTCGTCGTACACATTTTCCATGAGAGCCGCGCTTTCGTCAAGCTTTGTGAGCTTCCAACAGACGAGAACCTCAACAAATACACACACACACACATACACACACATAAATATATATATACATAGACAGTCTTATTCACCTCGTACGTTCTCGCTACGTTGTATTGTAGAATTTTCAAGTACCTACGCGAGGATATATGCGGGTGCTTGTCCCGTATAAACTCAAGATGGTGCCCATATTACTGTACAGGGAATGATAATATAACGCACATATTATATATTACTCGCTCGACACAAAGCGTCGAATTTACCCAGTGAATGTATAATAATAATAATAATAACAATAATAATGTTCATATTGTAATAATAATAACAATAAGGATAATAATAATAATAATAATAATAATAATAATAATAATAATAATAACAAGGTACAGAGAGGGTTTGACTAGGTATGATTCGTACTTTGGAATTAAATTTTCGCGTTCATCTGCGAGTACGACTCGAGTCATTCATATCATGTTCTATATCACGTGTTTTCGTTGAATACCACGGGTACCAGACATTCGGTACGTAACACTCAGTTGCATATCGCTCCCATGAATATATAAACAGAAGACTTGGGAAGCACTGTGTAATTTCAGAAACGCGCCAAACACACGTACACGCCAAATTTCGCTAAACAAATTCTCTTTTTGAACTCTGCCTCACTTTGTTCTCGTCCTTCCACCGACGTCCTGTTTCACACAACCTTCCAGCCCCCCCACTCACTTTGCAATTGAAATTTCGCGTCTGTTGTCTGACACGCCCGATGGTACGAATGAACTTGTAGATTATACGTTGGTTTGTACAATTCTCCTCGTACGTTTTCATTCGATCGAATAACAAAAGGTTGAGGAGGATTTGCGAATATTGTACACGTGTTTATGTAATCGATGATTTTTTTTTTGTTTTGTTTGATTCTTGACGACGAATTTATTTTACTCGTTGGAGGAACAGTGGAGCGATCTTGAGGGTGGGAAAGAGGTGGATGAAGGTGAAACGAGGAAGGATCATGGACTATGACGAGATGAGAATTTCTATTTGTGGGGAAGTAGAGCTTGAACGGTCGATGGGAAAGGGAGAGAATGAACAGTGGCATAAATTTCACAATTTCCGGTTGTGCTCAATGACCACCGTAAACAGATACTCTTACGAGGGTGAATGAGAAAGTGAGAGGGAGATAGAGAGAAAGACCGGTGGTGGTAGTATCTTCGAAGCTCGAAAACACCCCTTCTACGTATCGTGCCAAGGGAAGTACGTACTACACGATGGAACAACGCTCGTAACTAAAGGGGTATAGAGAACGGGATTGCCGAGGGAGAGAGAGGGATGTGGTAGGGGAGTTAGCGAGACTGAAACATCCCCCAGGCATGTACACAGGGGATGAATCTAGTACCGCTGTACTTTAACGTCAAAGCTCGAAGAGCATTCGTCGATGAATGGACCAAGGGTTTCTCTCTCTCTCTCTCTCTCTCTCTCTATGTCTTTCCTTACCACACTATCCTGAAAAGAAACATTTCAGACTTAGAGGGTCGATGAAGATTATTTGTAAGGACGGGAAACAGCGATAAAAGAACAAAAAAAAAGAAGAAGGATCTATGGAGAGAATAAAATTCAATGGTTGAGGAGTTGAAAAGCGTTGTTTTTTCGCGATTGATTTATATTATTTTTATTCATCGGTTCGATTAACTTGTGAAAAACAAGTCGAGTTTATGGATTTGACCGCAAGGGGGATGAAAGTTTCGCGGTGGTCGCGTACTTCGACTTGTCGAAGGGAGTTGGTTCGAATTCGCGAGTAGGAAATCGCAGTGTAGTAACTTTATCACCTTGATGTATATACAACGAGACCCTCTCACTGCCTCTCTCTCTAGACTACTCGGCAATTAATCGGCTCCTTAATTAAGATTGCGCCCGTGTCGGATCGCCGGACTCGAGCAGTGGGCCGTGTTCTAAGCGATTATGCAAATTACCGTAGAAGTTGCGGGACAAGTACAAGTTGGGATTGAGAGACGTGATACTCCTTCGGTAAGATAATATATACAATACCAACTCCTACGGAGAAGAGGGGTTGGGATTACATATCGACAAAGCCCGATATCAAAATCTTCTTCCTTCGAACAAAAAGAAGAACGAATCAATTTTCATTCCACAGTTACACAGAATCGCGAGTAAATTTCACAAACTCAAATTGAAACGAGAAAGTGCCAAGGGTAAGGATTAAAGGGGATGAAAATTTGGAGATAAAACGTAACGTTCCAGTGAATTTCGGTGTTTCGTTTCGTAACGAATTCGTTGATTCATTTTCCTTTCTCGACGATTCGCCCTCGTTTCTTCGTTGGAGGGGTGAGATTTCAAGTTTGAAACGGAAGTGTGCTGTTCTTCGGGAATGGATCGGGGCAAGGGAGGGTCGGGCGAGTGAGAAACGAGGGACGAGAAGTGCAAGTGACTGTAACCATGAAAATTTTAGTTCCTACTCGGCAATGGCCGCGATGCGGGAGATCCATATATAGATATATATATACCTGAAAACGAAGAGAGAGAGAGAGAGAGAGGAAGATAGGCTGAAGAAAGACAGAAAATGTTGTACGGTAGACACCGTGTGCAGGGTTTGGATCGATGAAACGGTAATGGTTGCCTGCCACCCTCGTCACGGAGAGCTGCAAGACTCTTTGTACTATGAGAGCTTTAGAAGCCCACTGAGCAGAAGGATATACTCTTCTAACCCCCTATCAACCCCCTTGCTCACCCTCACTCTTCTTCCTCGCACCATATATAGCTCAGGGTGGTTTTAGGTACGCGAGGTCGCGTTTGGCAGTTGGAAGAAGCAAGAAGGGTGGCACTTAAAATCCCGTAACGGCATTCGAAAATATCACCTCCCCCCCCCCGCCCCACCCCGTATGAGAACGAGGAATATCCCTTACGTGGCGTACGCTTTTGTGCCGTGGCAACCATAGGTACCGCGTCGTACGTCCATTTCGTTACGGCCCGAGTGAACAACTCGTAAAAACTCTTCGGCGTTACGTAACGTTGCGCGGAGCGCCAGTAACGTTCTTCCGTCGGGTGGGGATCGAGAGGAAATCTCGATCTGTTTCTTACGTGTCCTCGGGAGATGACTCGGGTTACCGACGGTTGGTAATAAAGAAAGAACAAAATTGTAAAGTGTTTTCTTTGTTTTTTGTTTTTTTTTTTAGGACGAAGAGTGAAATTTTCCTGAGAGCGGCACGGTCGACATGATTTTTTGAGAGAAGTGTGAAGAGAATTTTGAGAGTTGGTAAGAAAGAATGAAAAGTTGTAAAGTATTTTTTTGTTTTTTTTTTTTAGAGTGAAGGTTAAAATTCTCCTGGGAACGGGAGGCTTTTTTCACATGATTCGATATGATTTTTTAAAAGAAATCTAAGGGAGAATTTTGAGGGATGTTAAGAAAAGAAATTTTTTAAACTACTTTTTGTTTTTCTTTTTTAGAACAAACGTTGAAATTTTCCTGGCAACGGCAGGGTCAACATGATTTGTTGAGGGTAATCCGTAGGGAATTTTGAGGGATGATAATAAATAAAGAAAAATTGTAAACTTTTGTTTCATTTTTTTTTAGGACGAACGTTGAAATTTTCCTGGGACCACAGGGTGGATATGATTTTTTGAGGGAAATTTACACGCTCGTGTCCGAAACGAAATGGCAGGAAAAATTTTTCTGCTGAAAATAATATTTACTGTGACATTTTGTAATGGTTTGTTGTTATTTACCTATTAAAGAGAACGATCAGAGAAGTGAATTTTTTTTTACGACTGCGTTTCCTGCCTACGACATATTATTCTCGGATATTAACCCAAAAATTTATTACAACGTTATAACGACGTGACTAGAGCGAATTCGTTATTAAGTAATTTACGACGAGTGATAAAAACTATCGGAGATTTTTAACACCGAGTCGGATTTCCGCGGGTTCGACGATTGTGCTTCACTTCGAGCGTTGAAATCTCGCGAAGCTTTCGCGTATCGTAGTTTCGATCTTTTTTTCTCGCTCTCTTCTTTCTTCCTTTCTTTTTTTCTTTCTTAAAAAAAAAAGTTTGTTATCGCGCGAAGGATTGTTATCGTTCGGTACGTTATCGGTAACTAAACGGCTCATGACAAATCCAGAACTCGAAGCCGAGGTGAGAAAATGTTTGAAAATACGAAAAAGTAAAGAGAAAATTCTCGAACGAACTACGGTCGTTTGATTTTTCGAGAAATATATATGTATATATGTATGTGTGTGTGTATTGGAATACGAGGATAGGACTGATAAGAAAGCGTATAGGTGCCAGGTTGAACGTACTTTTGGGCACGTGTGTTGCGAGAGTCAAGTGTTGACATCGAAATTCGCCGGAGAGAGGGCGGCGTTGTGCAAATAATCGGAACCACCCCATCGCGGAAACTCTCCCCCAGTCAAGTTTCCATCGAGGTGGTGCCCGCACCCAACGCTATCAGCGCGAACTTTGCCACGTACGTCGATCTCACGCTCCGACCTTATCCCCCCCCCCTATTCTCGAAAAAGAAAAATGAAAAAAAAAGGTCGCGAGGAATAGCGTGAGCTCTGCATCGCGAACTCTCGAGCGAAATACCTTAGCCAAGAACGATAAACACGGAAAGATTGAAAAACCTATCGATTATCGGATTATTGATAAATGATTAATTAATAATTGTCGAGTGTCGAGGACTCGATAGTGAGAAGAATTCTTAGAAAGCGGAAACGCTCCGGATACAAATTTTCCGTAATAATCCTCGATAAAATTGGCGTGTAACTTTCTCCCTCGGCGATGACTTGATATCGAGGATAATAGCGACGAATATGGGTTAACGCGAGTCGGCCAATGTTCTTCGAGATTTTTTTTTCAGAGAATCCTTCGCGCTAATACATCCTGTCTCGTGGAGCAGACATTTTCCCTTCGATTTTCACGTTTCTCTGTGAACCTCGCGATAAAAGACGAATAGACGATGAACCCGCACAGCTTTCCGGTCTCAAAGACTTCCTCCTCGAAGAAAGAGTGAGAAGGATATATATATATATATATATATATCGAGAGAAAGAGAGAGAGAGATAGGGAAAGAGGGCTCTCAACAATGGAAACTTTCCGGAGCAACCGAAGCGGGTGATCCGCGAGCATCCGCGCGTGCCTTCCCTGCTCTCCCCTGCCTCTCTATCTCTCGCTTACTATATAAGCTATATATATATATATATAGAATGTACAAAAAGTGTGCACCGAGCACTAAAAGATTCCAAGACGATCGTCGAAGATGTATATACCTTATAGGTATGTAGAAAATGGCCGATTCTGGCATCGAACTGCCTCACTGCGAGCTTGCCTTTCTATCTATCTATCTATATATATTATTCTCTCTCTCTCTCTCTCTCTCTCTTGGAGGAATATACAGGGTGTCTTTCATAAGGTGTAACAGGCTTTATTCTAAGGTAGATGGGATCATTACAAAGAAGAGTTGTTAATAAACATTAAGGATATTTTGAATAGTTTACGAGATATCAGCTTTTTAAGTTGGACCAATCAGAGCGCGCCGAGAATCGTTGGAGCCGCCCACTCCCCACCGTAGTAACCAATGTCCGAGAAATAAAAATGACTGTGTAATAATATCATAAATAAAATTGACTGCTCTGAATTTTGCAACCCCAAATGTAACGCCGTATACGGTGCTATCTCTACGGCTAAAGCGGGAGTGGGCGACTCCAACGCTTCCCGGCGCGCTCTGATTGAACCGACTTTAAAAATTGATATCTCGTAAACTATTAAAAATATCCCTAATGTATATTTACAATTTTTGTTTGTAATGATCCCATCGATCTTAGAATCAAGCCTGTTACACCTTATGAAATTTACCCTATATATATATATAGAGAGACGGGGGGGGGGGAGATAGATCGAGTATATATAATATATATATATATAGGGGAAAGGCTTCCCGTTTTTCGAACCCTTCTTTTCCTCGGCAAAGAGCTTCCGGTACGTTCGGGTGCGATCGTGCGCATAGGCGACCATCGAAATACCACGTTGCATCCTTCGGTAGTATCAACAACCCAGAGAGAAGGAGAGAGAGAGGCGGAGCTTACACTGCGTGAATCCTTCAAAGCGAGTAACGAAAGAGGGCGCTTGGCACGTTTGAGAAAACGTCGGCCAACTTGTGTACTCAAAGAAGGGCCAAGGGCTTGGGCGATGTCTCGTACCACTGCTCTCCAACGAATGGAAATTTCGATTGATCGCTTGTGTAACTTTGCCTCCTTCATTACTACCTACCCGATTTACATCGATTTCTTTCTCATATCTCGAATTGATAGAATATTTTTATAAAATCGTATAAATCGAATACGCTCACAATTTACAATTACGTTAATTGAGAAATTACGATTTTGCAAAATTCCGAAAAATTTGAAACTTAACGAAAATCGATAAATCGAACACGATAGTACAACAATTCATTAATTAATTAGTATCGAAGTAAGATTTAATTTGAGTCCCAGTTTCATTCTGTACTAAAATTATCGTCTACAATGCAAAAAGAAAACAAAAGAAATTTTCAATTCTATCGAGGAGTCATGGAAAAACATATTGTTATTATCATCTATCTCAATCCGTGAAATTTGATATAAAAATCAGATATACATTTGCGGGGGGGGGGGGGGGGAAAGCCGCAAATCAACGGGTGGTCTTCGCGTTCGTTCCCGCAATTTTCTCTCTCTTCCGTCGCTCGTGCAAAAACACGACTCAGCAAAGGAGATGTATGCGCGGAGAGTTAACTTTGCGGTCGAGGGTTTGCGAGAAGCTGAGGAGGTCGAACAGCAAGGAGTAAGGGGGGATGGGGCAGTGGAAGTTGATCCAACGCGTGTATAAAATGCCGCGAATGGTTACGGGGCACGAAGTGAGACGAGAGAGGATGAGACGGAGAGAGGATGAGACAGGAGACAGAGAATTGAGATGTACAGCTAGAGAGAGAAAGAAAATTACCCTGGATGCAATGTCGTCGCGAATAGCAAACGTTTCGCGAGAAAACATTGCCGAGACGGTGTGTAAGTATCGTTGGAAGGTACGGTGATAAAAGAGACTCGGAAGTACGCTCTAGCTCTATTTATACGAGCAATATATATATTATGTCTCTCGCTCTCTCTCTCTCTCTCTCTCTCTCTCTCTCGCGCGCTATATATATATATAGATCTCTCTATATATCTATGTCTCTCTCTCTCTCTCTCTCTCTCTCTCTCTCTCTCTCTCTCTCTCTCTCTCTCTAGGAAGAGTAAAGATGCACCTGGTTTCACGATGTACAGGGTGTTGCGGGATCGGGTTACATTGAAAGTGAGGAAAGCTAAGGATGACTATCTGCTGGCTAGACTAAATGCGACTATCACTCCA
>JAPYZT010004953.1:0-10873 GCA_030522965.1 Tryphoninae sp. A BG-2022a
GTGGTTGGAACTCAGCCGCAATGCAAATTTCCATAGTTAGATCTAATCTTCACATTTTTTGTCGAGTTTTGGGAATATGGTAGAAATGTAGCTACGGGGAGGTCGACCGGTCTGGTGTAGCTCAACGAATTGTAAGCTTCTCTTCGTAATCTTCGACAGGATCCAAAAAAGGGAATTAGGCAAGGTCCGAGATATCCTCACTTCGAAGAATTCGTCAGATGGCTTCTCTGCGAGTGGCGAGCTGCATACGATCTCGATATGCACTGGACACCCGTTGTGAATTTCTGCACGCCGTGTCAGGTCCGATTCGACGTAATCGCCAAATTTGAAACACTCCATGTAAGTTCGACACAAACCATAATATAAGAAGAACGGTATTTATCGATTAAAATACAATTTTGGAACAAAGTCGCTGACACAAAAATAGAATAGAGTTTAACGCCAAATGCTTAAAATTGGGTCAAGCTTTTGATGAAACATATAAACATTAATTTTTGAACTTTGGCAGTAAAAAATTGTAACGAGTGTTAAAAATAGAATGGCGTATCGAGCGCGGAACTCGTGATTAGTTGTACCTATGCTCCGTTTAACGGATCGACTCAACGTCAATCAACGCTAAATTGCCTCCGACGAGGATTCACCTCGGCGAACTTGGCCGCGTACCGGAAATGTCTTCGGCCGTGAAGGCATTTCCAATGACCCAATTTCTCGGTTTGTCCTAGGTCGAAGGGCCGTGTATGGGTAGGTCTGCGATTTGTCGTATCGAGATGTTACATATACGAAGAAGAAAGGAACGATATCGAGCGAACTTTTACTACTTCGTATGAAATATCGGATCGAAAACTCGAGCTGGTGTCAAACGCCTGAGTTGTTATCGAGTTTGACATCAAAGTCGCGGTATAATGCAATGAAAACTCTCGGTGTCGAGAAACCATTGCCTTCTGGCAAAAGCCAATATCCCGAAGAGTCGAGAAACTTGAATCTTTCGACTTTGGTGTAGTAACGTAAAGTTTTCGACGCTACGATAAAATGTATGCTGCGTAATAAACCTGCTTGGAAGTTTCCTAATAACAACATTGTATACGTCGGTTTCATTGAAGTTAATTATTCTGTTATTATGTTTCTTGCAGGATGATCAGAATTATCTGATAAAACACGCTCACGTTGGCCATATCATCAAGCCCGAATGGAAAAATCCGACCCGTGGGGTACAGACTAAGGACGTGATAAAAAATTATTTCGCTCAACTCACGAAGAGCCAAATCGCCGATCTCTACGAGATGTTCCGGTAAGGCTTTCTTAATAGCTTCGATTTTCTGATTCTCTTCGTAGTAAAGGTAATGGCTAGTCGACAATCCAGACACGGTTGTACGATGTGAATCACATTCGTAATGGACAAGTGGGAGAATACGTTTCTCTGCCAGAATTGCAGTGAAAAGTTTCATTGCTAAACCGTGATTGAAGTCCAATCAAATGTTCATCGTCGAACATCAAAGAATATCGAACGTGAGAGGTCTATTTAGATATTCTACTCGTCCATGAATGAATAAGTTCTCTCGCTTATTCGATTTTCCTTAAGCTAGCTGCGCTCGCAGCTCCGTTCGTGTTCTACCAGTTGGCGAACTCTCGAAGTTTCGTGGCCTCATGTGAAATAAACTATAACAGACGAGAAGAAAGTTTTTATAAATAGAACAAAATTGGATTAAAATCGGTTAAGTGCATTGCGAGATAGGAGAGCACCTACGAACTGAAAGATAGAGAAACGGAAATGTACTTTGCGCCACGTTGTGAATGAGTAGAACGTTATTTCGAAATTAATGTTGTATTTATCTTGTATTTTGCAGATACGACTTTGTTCTATTTGGCTACACACCGGACGAGTACATAGCGATCGGAAACGACGAAGTCACTCCGCTAGTTTGTCGAAAATAAGTGGATAAGAACAGAAGCGTAACGGGAATTAGCAATTTCTCGTGAGCTCGGTAACGGCAATCATTGACGATAATCTCTCAATCTCATTTGTATTGGATGGAAAGAGAGAGAGAGAGAGAGAGAAAGAGAGAAATGGGAGGAATGATTTAACGAACAACGAATAAAAAGAAAACCGTGTGTAGACACACATTTTTTTACAGCGTCAAGATATAATTATAATCGTTTGGGTATCGTCCGAACGCAAATTCCTATTGCTCTTGAACTCGTTGAAACAAAATCAACGGATAAACGTTACGAGCCGAAGCTTAGAAGAAAAATGTGAATGCAATTTCCAAAGGATGCGAAGAAAGACAGAACCGGATGAAGAAAACTACCGCATCGTGATCATCGAAAGATTTTGTACTACGATAAAGATCGTACAAAAAAGTCCGTATAATTCACGATGTGATTATTTTTTTTTCGATTCGAGTAGATAGGTGAAATTAATTGCCACGGACGTTAAAAGTGCGCGTAGGATATTGCAATGAAGAAAAACCCCGCACGTGTTCTCCCTGAACTCGCCGATTAGCGTACGAGCTGCTTGAATAATTTCGTTTTGTTACATTGCCGAAAATCACAATACTTCTTTTTGCAGCAAGCGTGGAAAAGAATCACATGTTATTCATTATTCGGCAACGTGAGAATCGGCGATAGTTTAACACTCTGATGAGGAGTTATTATCATTAAACTCGTAGTAGAAAGACTTTTTGCCTAAAACACATGGATAAACACATAAGTACACATACACCAACAAACACACACATATTCACACGAGCATTTCTTTTATAGGCTCTAATGTTAAGTACGATATAAATAAACGTTTGAATACATTTGAGTGAAAAAAAACTCTCGAGCTGCGACCAAAGGCCTCGAATAATTAATTCCTTATGTCGATTTTTCGAATAGTCAATCGCTATGTTGATAAAGTCTGCGTTATTGGGTTGTAAATATGTAAATGTAAGGATAATCATTTGAAAATATATATGTTTTACATTAGAAACAGTGGTTCGTCATAATTATGTGGGCCCAGGAAGAGGCGCAAACTATGCAACGCTCAAATTGTGAAGAATGTTGCATACTCAAACTCACCGACTCGTTGTGTTTTTTATTAAAATTCCAATGATCCATTTATCGTCGATAACTTGTTGCCAGACTTCCTCAATTTTCAAAGGTTGCGAGGCACTTGCACGGTGTTTACGAATTTTCTTCGTGATTGGTTCCCCCGTTACTTGATACAACTGTGAGAAATCGATGAAAAACATGGAAAGGTAAGTAAATTATCGACGAAAGGATTTTTTCCTTTCATCTTACAACTAACCTAAAAAAAAAATTATTACTTTACATCGTTATCTGTATCGGATCCACTGCTTTCGCCATAAATAGCTTTCGTATGCAGCTTCTTCAAAATCTTTTCGGTCAACTCTTGAACCTGAGTGAAATTGCTACGTGCTTTTTCGACTCTTTCGGTTGTGTCACGCATTTGTTTGAGTAAAAGTTCCTCAACAGGATTTCGACTTGACACCTGCGACGTTTCCTCCTCCTCGTCGCTTATAGCGAAAGGATCTTCATCCGAAAGTTCCATCATAATTGGATCTGTCATAAAAATAAACGATGAAAGTATGTGTTGACATTGTGATGTGTTGATGGGTTTTTTGTGACTTTGACGAATCGAAATTTCGCTCAGGTTTTTTACCGTTCATCAAACTTAATAGAGATGTCATAATCACAGTTTGCACTTACTATATTCACTAACTCACAGTTGGAGAAACGCGATAAAAATTGTACGATACAAAATGCAAATCACCCGGCTAACCTAACTAATCGAAGACGATAAACAAAAACCGACTGCGATTGAAACTGTTGACAGTAACCGTTTTGAGTAACGAGAAATCGCGGTAACAAAGGTGGTATCGCGTTTTCTTCATTATCGACTTTCCATGGACCGAATCCGTGGTGCTATCTGTGTACGGCAGCAGTACCTACCATTAATCACTCTTTATAATGCGGCTAGCTCAACCCGGAATCGATTATTTTTCCTATTTAGTCTTATTTTCGCTGAACATGTTCGAAGATTTAAGAAAAATACTGGTTTTACTGTTAAATCTTCGATACAAGTTTCTAGGATCATAGAACACTTCACTAGTGTACTGGAACTACCGCCTGGCGCTGTTCCCATATAGACCTCGAAAACTTCTGAAAACCTCTGAAAATAACTTCTCGTTAAATTGCGCAAGCGCCAATATCAAGATTCAACATGGCTGCATTGGCGATTTTTACCAAGTTACACATCGTCCTCTAATAGTCGGTAAGAAATTAATCGTATAATTAAATGGGATAATCTCTCGGGATTATAAATCATGAAAATTGAATCACTGATATTTATTTCCTTTGCAATATGGATCCATAAATGTCTGTAATTATTACCGCAACAAATCATACATAATTTTGTTCTTGTCGTCATAACCTCAATCCATTCTCTTAAGTAAGGTGCCTATTTATTATGATCTTAACAATTTTATAATCTTTGCTAGCTATTGCACGTCATGGCAGAGGAACGGATGCCAAGAGTAGACCTCAGTAAAGACATACCTCGACTGAGCGCCACTGATCTTCATTATATGAAAAAAATTGAAGCGCAGAACTTGTTAAGAGCCAAGGACCTAACGCGAATGCGCTTCATGAATCGTGTTTGCGGTGCTTGTTTATGTGCGGCAGTAATTGGAATTTACTCGTATACGATAGCCTCAGTAAAGCAAGAGACATTCTTAGATGACTTTGAAGAACCAGAGAAAATATCGGATGCACAATAAAAAGAATTATTTATCGTTTTCTCTTTAAATTATCATCCAAAAAGTATTGGTGAACAATCATATGTGAAAATTTAGTAACTTTTATTTCAATGTTATAAACCTATCATCTCACAATGGCTGCCGCAAACATAAGACTACCGCCTTTACCAAGTGTGCGCGACCTCGTCAAACTCTACAGGATTAGTGCAAGAAAGCAACTATCGCAAAATTTCCTTTTGGATGAAGGGATAACGGACAAAATCGTTAAACAAGCAGGAAGACTAGAAAACAGTCAAGTCATTGAAGTTGGCCCAGGCCCTGGTGGTTTGACACGTTCCATAATAAGAAAATTTCCAAAAAGACTCACAGTTATTGAAAAAGACAAGCGATTTGCTCCAACTTTGCAAATGCTAGGTGAAGCGTTTGCCGAGGCAAACGGAAGAATGGATATCGTGTACGACGACATACTAAGGACAAATTTAGAATCTATGATATCCGAGGATAAAAAAAAGAATTGGGACGACCTATACCCCGATATACACATAATAGGAAATTTGCCTTTCAGTGTCTCGACGCACTTGATAATAAAATGGCTTCAAGCTATCTCGGAACAAAGCGGTCCATGGTCGCTAGGACGAACGAGAATGATATTGACTTTTCAGAAAGAAGTGGCCGAAAGAATTGTAGCAAAGCCAAATGACAAGCAAAGATGTCGATTGTCAGTAATGGCACAAGCTTGGACTGCGCCAAGGTTTCGTTTCATGATACCAGGCTCGGCATTCGTGCCCAAACCAGATGTCGATGTCGGGGTCGTTTCCTTCACACCGCTAATAACACCTCGAACGAACCACGATTTCAAATTTTTTGAGAAAGTAACGCGACACGTGTTCAGCTTTCGTGGCAAATATTCCATCAAATGTGTAGCGTGAGTAAACAAAAAAAATTGTTCAATACTTCCATCGATATATTTCTCTTCCAGAACGCAACGTAAAATCTTTTCAATTGTTTCAGAACGCTCTTTCCAAAAGATTGTCGCGAAGAACTATCGGTAATGATGTACAAACTATCAGACCTCGATCCTCAGGCAAGACCTACCGAGTTTACCATCGAGGATATCCATCGTCTTTGTTCGGCATACAAATATCTTCTCGAAAAACATCCAGAAATTCGCGGATACGAGTATCGTGCCTCGAAGCGATACATCAGCAACAAGTTTCTTCGCAACGTTGAAGTTGAAGATATTACCGAGGAAGATGAAGATTATCCGGTTGACTTCCACGCCGACGAATCGAATGATGTCACTCGCTCAAATACCGCTTGCTGAAATTACTTTCATATGAGAGGAAAAACTAATCACTAGGAATAACCAACATCGCAGTCACATTTACCAGGGTCTCACATTTATTTCAACGCAGAGCATAGCGTTTACATCGACGCTTTACACAAACGTTTCGTTTTACTCAACGAAGGACACGTGGTGTGCGCGTGTAAATATATACAGTGGGCTTTTCAACACTTAAATGATAAGAAATATAGTACAATATACATTATCTGGATTCGGATTTTATTATATTCTAGACGTGTCGGTAAGAAGGAAAAGAAACATACTGTCAATCATAATTGAGTAGAACTATCGTTTTTGTCTCACGACACGATCGCATGTTTGAAGGGAATGAAACAAAAAGACGAATATGGGAACGAAACGTATGAGAGACTCGAGAAAAAATTCGTTCGATTGAAAGCTTACATTTATCCTCAAAATGAAGCTATAAAAAAAAGCTCATGAAAAATCGTTTATCTCTGTAATGAAAACTAATTCATACAAATTATCTTCATTTCTGAAATAAACGAAAAATTGTTTATTTCTGTAATGAAAACTAATTCATACAAATTATTTTCATTTCTGAAATAAACGATTTTCAACGGATTTGTTGATTAATACAAATTGTACGATTGTTTCAATCAGCCCTAAGAAAAACGCAATTGACAGTAACCGTAGAATGTGCTTTTCTCTCATCTCGACGTATCCATTTTTGGTCCTATAAGCAAAAGTTTGTAAATGAAAATGTTAATAAATCAACGGCTATGCCAAATTTCCTGTTAAAATCTTCTCCGCATTTTTCCATACATATTGTATATCAAGCTTTAATTTTGTCACCGACGTAAACGTCAATTTCGTTTCAAAGTCAAAACCCAACATTCCTCTTGCTCGTTGAAGTTTAAAAAAAAACCAGAAATAATACAAATTCAAATCAACCCTCCGACGTTTCCCGGTACCAAAGTAAAAACTTCACGATCTCTCGCTAGTATCGTCGAATCGTGACGAGAATTCGCGAACTAAGGAGAGCAAAACAAAAAAAGGGAAAAAAACAAAATCGCGTTAATTAAGAAACCCAATACACCGGTCGATATCACAGCTACTCATTCTTTCGAGGCAAAAGGAAGAAGGAAAGAAAAAACACGATTAATAGTTTATATTTTCTTGTTTTAAATAGTTCTAAATTCCTAAGTTAAATATATTATGTGTGGACGTTGTTGGTCTCGTTTGCGCGTAATCGTATAAGTCAGGAATTTGTTATCGCACACAGAATTATGCGTGTATATTTGTTTATTTTTATATCTATACGCGTAGTTATAGATATGCGATTAATCGTCACGCTTTAAAAGCGTTTGCCTTTTTACAGTCACGTAGGAAACAGCGAGTTTCTGCAACGCACTATAATCGAACGCCGGCAGTCGCGGAATCCTCGAAGTGATCTCTTTTTGTTCATTGATTGTATTCTTCGAGGAACATGCGAGACGGAGAGTCGCGCATAATTTTTTCATTTTTTTATTCTCTTTAGAAATCCTTCGGTTAAAGCGTTATTTGGTTAAGATTGTCGAATTCGACAGCGACCCTGTCTGCTCCGGCTGTTCCCGAAACCCTTTGCTTACGTTCGCTGCGAGGATCACGTTCCCTCTTGTCTTATCTCATAGTTTCATTATCTTTCTTTTTCAGCTTCTCGCGACTCCGCAAATCATTATGTTAGGAAGCGCGCCACGACGTCGACGCCAAGCGCCGAGCGATTGGGCGTGAGCCTGCAAAGTTCGACACCATCGTTTCGTTCTCGCCCCGTCCTCGGCCTGAGAAAGTTAATCCAGATTAATTACAAAATTTTGTTTTTTTTTTTTTTGGTGAAGATTTTTTGGATTGATTTGTGGGAAACTTACTTTGAAGATGAATGTCTCTTTGGACGACAATTCTTGAATTTCGAAGTAATCCTCGAGATCCGTTTCACAGCATACGATGCACTTGTCCAAGTACAATGGCTCCTGTAAGATATTTTTTCAAAATTCCATTTTAACAATGCAAAATGAAATTTTTTAATGTGTTTGAAAAATTCTTGTTTTAGGGACAAATGGAAACTCACGCGTAGCAGTGAATATCGACCGATTTTCTCTTTGACCAGAAGAAGAGTAGCTTCCTTAATTCCAATCTGTCTTGGGAAGAGGGAATCGTCGTTCGAATCCAGGAACTCTGTACTTGGCTATTTTTTCAATTTTATCAACAAAATGAAGAACGTTGCAAAAATTAGAAAACTGGTATGTTAATTTTTATCAAAATATTCTCAGTGAAAATAGAAATTAACAAAAGCATTACCTTTCCATTAGTGACGAGCATGGCAGTGACGGGTGCGAGTTTGACAGTTCTTCCACGCCTCCAATTATTGTCAGTTGGCTGAGCCACGAGAAGACGTCCTTCCAGGACAAATCTAGCTTCCTCGTGAGCCCACTCGAGAACCTCGACTGCCATCTGATTTAACAAAAAAAAGAAAGAGTAAAATAACATGAATATTAATATTCCTTTTTTCTTCTCAGTGAACTGGTCGTTCGTGCGTCATCGAAATTCAGAAGACACTCACCTTTCGCAACTTGATGTTCACCATGTCCTGTTCGCCGTTCGACCTCCTGCCATTCTGAATTATGGAAATTCTGCGCCAGAGTTTCGTCGACGTCACGTCTTTGGCTTCCTAATTATAAAGTACCATCGTCATTAGCTTTCCAATGAGTTTTACAATTTTTAATTAATCCTTTGAGTCCTGAAGACGCATATATGCATCAGCCTATGCTTCTGCGGATCACATAAGCTTGACAGTACTCAGGTCTCAAAGGGTTAATCGTAAATTATTAATATTGTATTAGTTTTGTTGTCAGTAATTTGATATTCTTTGTTTTCGTTAATTTAATTTAATTTCTCTCGTTTTTTGGTTTTAGGACAATTTGAAAAATACTCACGGCATTCATGTGTTCGAGATGCAATTCGATGTTAGCCCGTGCCTGCTCGAGTCTCTTTCTCGCTTCGTGTGCATCGACCCGAACCAAAGGAGTTGCTTTGAGAAGACGAGCCAACAGAAGAGGATATTTCGTGACCCTCTGTACCGGCACCATTAGAAACGAATTCAGATTCATTCGTCTCAGTACCGTGTTCTCCATTTGGGAAACTTTCAAGAAAATTCTCAAGAGCTCCTTCTCCTTTTCGAGATTCTGAAGAAGCAGGCTCGCTCCACCTTGTCGTGTGCAGTAACTCTCGAACGCGTGCAACATTCTCTCGGACTCGAGAAATATCTTTCCAACGTCGACTGTCACAAGATCCTCGTCGCCCGACACCTGTTTGCGTTCATTACATAGTTTTTAAGATTATTTTATACAAAAATTATTCCAAATTGCTTTAGTCGACGAATTTGTCAAAAATAAGTTTAAAAACTGTTCAAGAGACTAAATGTTTTGTCTCGATCACGCGAAATGATTAAATTTGTTAGATAATTCTTTCGGTGTAGGAAACAGAATTTTTGCACAACGACAAATTTACTTTTTGTAAGAAGAATCTTTGTTACCTGAATCTTAGAAGTTTTATAAGTTTAAAAACTGTTCAAGAGACTAAATGTTTTGTCTCGATCACGCGAAACGATTAAATTTGTTAGATAATTCTTTCGGTGTAGTTTTTGTAAGAAGAATCTTTGTTACCTGACTAATTTCCACGGCGTCTTTGAGCTTCTCGGCGAGCACGAGATTGTGCTCGAGAAGTTCCTCGACGTTGAGAAATATAGCAAACAATTGTTCCTGCGTTAAAAGTCCTGCCCTCAACATCGGACGATGAAACTCCTCGAGTATTATTTGCAAATCTCTACCGTACTTTTGCTCGGTCTCGACGATCTCGGTTATTATCTCCTTTCGCTCGGCTCTTTTCTTGGAACATTTGCGACAAACGAACGGAGCGTAAACGACACCGCTAAAAAAGAGAAAAAAAAGGGAAACGTAAAATCATTTAGTTTATTTAATATTTCGACAAGAAACTTTATTTTTAAATTCCCAATAATTAACAATATTATTTCTTATTAGTAGTTTAACTTCTCTAATCATTGAAGTACCTGAAATTATTATTTTTCTTCACAAAAAGATTGTTTAAAAAGAAATCCAACCGAACAAAATCTTGGCCAATCGTTTAAAAATCAACTTTTCTTTCTCTCGTTACAAAACCCAACGCAATAACTTTCCCTGAAACCTGCTGGTTATCTCACCTCGTATAATTAATTACCCTCGCCTTGGTCTCCGCTGTGCTAATTAATATAATTAAGGAAAATCCTGGAACGAGTCTCTCGATTTTCGACCAAGACAAAATCGTTGAAATCTTTCGCTCTAACAATTTCTCAGCGTTCTCTCCTCAATCTCCATTCCCAAATAGTCCAAACAAATATTAGCAAATCAAAGATACCATCGAAATCGAATTAATGCGAATTCGAGCGACAAATACGTGATCTATGAAGCGAGGAAAAATGTAAAAAAGAGAAATATAAAACAACTTGGCGAACTCGAGCGGATATAATATTCGCGTTGCGACCAAGAAGCCAAAACTTTCTCCTATAACATCGATATTCCGTTTGCCCCCCTGCGTGAGCTGCGAAACAGCGAAAGTACATGTGTGCCCTCGTGTACGTTATCGAACGAGAGCGAAACGTTCGTTTTCTGTAGCCAAGTTTTTCGAATTAACGAGCCGGGACACGCGCGACGAGCTTTCCATCGCATTCTTCCAGTTCGCATATAACTTTGAATAAATATAAATCGACTTTGTCCAT
>JAPYZT010004955.1:0-15246 GCA_030522965.1 Tryphoninae sp. A BG-2022a
ACTGATGGTAATAACTAAGAGGCCGTGTAGAGTCGGAGAATCCATACCCTGAGTTTCCTTTTTTTTGTTTTCCCATCAGATCGTCCCCGTACCGCCGTAATTAATAAGGACTTAACGAATAAGCGTGTTGAAATATTGTTGTTATTTTATTATTTCTTTTTGTTAATTTTTGTTGTTGTGAAGAAAAATTAACTGGTGCCCATAAACATGTTTTTATTATTTTGTAAATCATTCCCGGAGATCGTCCGCCGACCGCAAATATCGAAATTTTCGATTTTTTAATATTCTTGTGTTTTACTTTGTTATTAAAATAAATCTTGCGCCATTTTTTTGTATATTTGTGTTGGAGTTATTTTCTCCGTTTCAGGTTCCCCCTTCTCCCCCTTGCCCCCCAGTTCCATCCCCCGTCGGCGTGACAATATATATATTGTGACGAGGCGTTACACTGCTCGCGATCACGTTAGAACGAAATATTCAGGAAAATATTAGAGCGAGACAGAGCAAGCAGAGTCGCGTCGTCTCGCACCCATGGAGAAATGAAATGGAATCATAGAGCACATACTGTCGGCGAGACGTCGTTAGTTTCAGGGACGAGGCCAAGATCCGTAAGCATTGCTGGACGAACGCGATAGACGACGCCCGGTGAGAGTGAGCAAGAGGGATGGCTGAGCCGGCGATCGACAGTCGATCGTTGCTAGGACCCCCCATCACTCCCGAAGGGCTAAAACGAAGCCGGCAGGTGTGAGCGACAACCTCACGCGAGAGTGCGAATTAGACCACTGTTCCGGTTACGCCGGAATTTTCATGGCAACGCCGCCGGCTATGTACAACGCGTGCCGACCGAGGTGGCAGCGTCGCTCTTGTTCGAGTGACGCGTCCCGCTCTCCGGTCTAGGCGGTTAACGGCGAGCAGTGAACGGTCGCCGGTTAATCGCCATTGCATTATCGAGTCTTGTTCAAACCCCACGCGCTCAATTATTCCGTGTTCTAGTTAATTATAACGACCGTGCTCAACCCCGGAATTGAATCTATCGTTGCTCTCTTATCTCGACCTTGGCCTTGTAAACGATTTATCTGATTGGAGACGGCTTAACGCGATTAAATTGGGAATTTCTTGGATTGTGGGACACGCCGGCTCTCGATATACAGTATTGCTCGACCAGCGCCATTGTTTTAGCTCGGTCGGCTGTCAAGACACTTAATATCTAGACCTAAGAATCGAGTGTAAGTGACAAGGAATAAAATGCTGTGATCATAGTTTTTGAAGTGTTATGCCAAGTTTCAGTTGTATAACAACCCCCTCTTTCCTCGCTGACCAGATCCTCGCTCGAACAACCACGATAGCGAAAGGAGTGCGATTTCGACCACCGAAGCGATTAGAAGATTGAGAAATTAGAATATTCAAAATAGTAATAAGTAGAGAGAGAGAGAGAGAGTTAGAGTACGAGAGTGAGAGTGTGCGAGACAACTGTATCGAGCGGCGTACGAGTGCGAGAGAGAGGATACCCGATAACCGCTGTACAACGAGGATGGAGAATCTGGGCGACTCGAAAGGTAGGCGCACACTAATGCAGTATTTTCATCGTTGATGCGATTCGTAAGCGTCGTAAGCATCGTCGTACCCGTGTCGGGGGAGCGCGTCCGTCTCGTACCCTATCGTATCTCCGATTCGTGGCTGTGCCCTCCGGCGTCACCGAAGGACAGCGCTACGGTAGTTTGGCGTATGAATGATACAGATCGTCATAGAAAATTGTTTACTGTTGTTGGTGCCCGAGCGCGGGCAAGAATAAATAAAATTGTCAGTTGTTAGATTGTTGCAAAGTACTCACACGAGATTACGTTTATTAAGTCATTGTTTGATTTGTTATCGATGCTTGCCCTTCGAATACCAATATTCCCGAATGCTAGCCGTGCAAGAGAAGAACAATAAGTGGAGAAAAAATCTCTTGGTATTTAGGGGATGATACAAACACCTGACTCCTAACCGGTAATTTGGAAGCGAGGAACAATAAAGCATAATTTGGGCGGCATCAGTGATTTTGTGCTGGCAGATCTTCTCGTCTTTGACGAAATTTTGATGAGAAGGAGCTCATCACAATTTTCGGGCGCCCAACGTGGAGCAGTGGCATATAAAATTTCGTAGCGAGTGCACGTGTATTCGCCGCGAGCCGCAAAGGTAATAATAATTTCGTAATAATAATTTCGTATGAGCAACGCCGTTCGAGCTGGAGTGTCGCGCGCGAGGTAAACACAACGCTTGCTCGCACGGTTAAAAAAAACCATAGTGCGAGTAATATTTTGAGAAGATACGCTGTGCGGACAACGGCGAGGAGTTGTCGAAGCGCTGTACGAAAGATTATTTCGAGTGTTTAAAACCGTTGTATGAAAATTATATTCGTGGATTTTCGGTGTATCGAGGTACTCAACCACGTGCGAACTTTGACTGTCGGGTACAGTGATACGACAGCGACACGACAAAAATAATTATTGTAAAATCGTAACAATAATAAGTGCCGAAAATAAATATTCTTGAGATTGACGAAAAATAACTCACGCGGAAAACAAATATTTTTGAGGTTCGCGAAAAATAATTTGCGCGGTAAACAAACGTGGGTTTATGATTGCAAAGAAATAATTCGCATGGCGAAGAAAATAGGTTTGACACGACGAGAATTAGTTCGAGAGTGGCAAAATATTTTCCGCCAATAATTCAAGAATTTTTGCGGCGGAAATAATTATTGTCTAAATTTGCGAAAATTAAATCGCTCGAGTAATTCAATAATGTATTAAATCTCGTAATCGCTATCATGGACAATGGCCGTAAATCAGACGCTTGACGATGCTTGTCCTCCAGAGGAGGCGGAAGGCAGTACCAGTTTGGCCATAAATATCGACGGCGAATTGTCAAACGTGAACACGCGTGGACGCAGATTGCGTGCACCAGAATCATTGCCATGGATAGACGCGATGCCGGATACAGATGTTTAACAATTGTTACGCGCAGCGGGTGCGAGTACCGAAGGAGACGGTAAAGTGTTTCGCGATAGACTTCAAAGATGTAAGTTCCGCGAAAAGTGTTACACCAGCATCACGTGGGGAGCGTGTGATTAGATTCCCGAGGATGGTCTCGAGAAGGAACTTATACAAATAGACAGTTTCGATGGGGGAAAAGTTAGAGAGATTCTCCGAGCATTGTTCATCGACCCGGCTGGAGTGTCCACTGTGACTTGCAACCGATAGCGAGCGTGAGTTATGAGCGGGTCACAAGCAATGATTTACGATGGCGGCTCAAGACCAGTGAGTAACGCGAGCGAAATACGAGGGACCAAGCCGGGTAAGAGACAAATGACCATCGGATGGAACACAGGCATGCTCGCAGATGCCGGAGCGGTTGCGACAAGAACAGAAGGTCTCAGTAGGAGATCGGTTGCACCAAGCGTCGAGGATCAGCGCATGGTGGAAGACCTGTGGACATCGGACCAAGACGCGCGCGGATCTCATCAACAGGGCAAGGCCCCGAGAAAAGTCCATGGGGACGTGCCAGGGGGATACAGGCTGTTGATGAGAGGTGTGCTGCGTTGGAGCCGAAAAAGACGCCTGCGCCAACATACCGTTAGGTCGGCGTGCAGATCGACAGCGACGATAGCGAGCGAACCGTTCGACAACGGCCGAATAGGCAGAAGAAAACCCATCAAAGGCGGTCGTCTGAGGAATCAAGTAATTATGAGCGAGCATCGAAGAGCGAAGCGAAGACGAGGTTCAGACCGTTAACGAGAAACAGGAGAGATATTGAGGGATACTCGAGTGATTCGTCGTCATCATCGCTCGATTCAGTGGTTGCACCAAACCACCGATCGTATTGCTACGGCCACACACTCGACGATTAGCGAGGAAAATAGCGAGTGAAGTAGGCAGCGACGTATTGTGGCCACGTTACTCGTCATGCTCCTTGCGCTGCTCCTCGTCATGTCCACTGCTCCCTCTTTTGGCGGTTTTTCGTGTGCGAGTCAAAGGACTGGCAATACGCGGACGAGTATACTGGCCACATACTCGCGTACCGCACTCTGTGGAGTGTGTCGAATGGGGTCGGGTTTTCGCGCATGCGCGGCAACAGCAGCATGGAGACAGTGCCGTGCTATGTCACTAGTATGAGATCATGTTTTTCTTTTCCAGATTCTAAAGTAGAATATTTTATTTATCTGTTAATAAGTGATGTTTGTTATATCACATATACACGTATTATACAATTTTTATTTATTTGAAAGTTATATACGTATTAAAACCTTTTTTTAATAACATGTAATAGTTTAATACAAACTCAGCAGAATGGTTGAATAATGAACCCGATGCCCGATACCTCTTTTCACTAGATATTGATACTTCACTGATGCTTGTTCAGTTGCGTATGTGCGAAAAACCCGACCCGAAGCGCTCGTAGTAGGAAAACGCGGCGAAATTTATATTAAAATCATGGCGTCGATAGATGAATGGACGCATGATAAAACTTTCAAATTAATTGAATTATTGACTACTGAATTCGCAATGTGGAATCCGCGTTGTAAACAATATAAATTAAAACATAAGGTAGTATAGCTCGTGATTTTAACAAAATTCTAGACATACGTAAAAAATGTATATGTAATATTTTGTACTTGCAAAATACTATTATGTATTTAGATACAAGAGAAACTGAAAATAATTTTTTCACGTTGATATTAGTTTTTCTTGTATCTGTGTATGATAGGAGAGACGTAGTATGAAAGTATAAGTACCTATCGCAAGGGATTATTGAAAATACCTGCAAAATAAAAATAGATTCGAAATATACCACCAAGCCATGCCTCCTCTCTCTCATACTTCAGGTATAATCCGTAAAACACAGATTGACATTTGCGATAGGCGATACCACTTGAGATATGCAATCTAATATTATTTTCAGTTATTTATAGATTACTTTTACATAGTGAAATTTTGTGAACATGAATTAAATTAAATAAATATGAAGTATATCAAATTATTGTGGAGACGTTTAGTCAAGTTTTGTTGGCCTCTTCGATGGCAGTTATCACAGATATCATGTTATATCTCATATACTATAGGCACTTATATCAAAATTCTTGTTTATGCTTATTATTAACTGACATATTTAGGTATAGGAAAACCACATTATGTTGTTTAATGATAGGTCTAATAATCGATCGGATAATCGCTGTCGACGAGAGCCATTAGTACGACACTGTATGTGTTTTTAAAATTATAAAACTCAGAACCACTATGCGCTGGACATTGTATTATAATGTGCTTCCCGTCAATGGCTCCAACGCATCGTGGAAACCGTTCTCTGAAGCCTTTTTCAATATTTAACCACTCTTCTGGTGTTTGTCGTGAAACCAATTTTATTTTTATTTATCATTTGAAATTGATCTTATTTTCTGTTGTAGTCTCAAAATGATAAGAACCATGACAACATTTCCGAGGATGAGAATGCTCAGGGGTAAAGTACGCAGGACGAAGTTATGGCGACTGAACAATCTGAGAATATTCAAATTCGAAATTCATCTAGTACTCAACAAAGAAAGCGCCGCCGGAACTTTAATATTGAAGAAGCTAGAAACAAAATAGATAGTAGTTTTCAAACTCTAAATCATATTCTGGCTCCGAATAAATCGCAAGAAGACGAATGCGATATGTACAGGAAACTGCTAGCGAAGAAATTGCTAAAATATCCCGATGGGATTCGATAAAGACTGATGTATAAAATTAATAGTTTGCTTTTGGACAATCCCTATCTTTTTCAAGATTCTTCCCAACAGTCATCTTCATCCTTTCCATGTTATTCACCCACACAATATTCAGGCCATCATACTTCGACACCATCTCCTGCCTATACTATCCTACTCTATTGCAGCATCTCCAGCCGTTCCACCATCTCCTACCCATCTCATTCTACCATCTCCAGGCAGTACTGTTTCATCCCATATTTCGTCACAACAAAAACGAAATCTTGTAGAAACGGCACTCTTAAATGCGCAATATGATACGCAATAAGTACACGCTATGATGAACTCTATATACCTGTTTCTAAATATACTTTTTAAAAGAATATGAAAGTTTTTTCTTACCTACCCTAATTTGATCCTGGAGAATAGAGTTGATGGCTTTACAAATTTCATGCACTATCAATGAGATAGCTTGATGCGACACTTTAAAAAGAAAGTGAAGACTTCTGTAACTATCTCCCGTGGTCAAATAAAGTAATGTTATTAATAAGCGAATTTTTGGTGGGTACGCAATTCTCATTGGAGTATCTTCCTTTTTGATTAGGTGTGTAATCTTATTCAGTAAAAATTCAAAATCTCTTGGTGCCATTCTGCAGAAGTTCCTAAATTCTCCAGAGTCCCCGCAAGTTACTTGTTGGATGAAATTGGTCATATTGCTTCTGTAAGAAATATACAAATATGTATTTGCGTAAGGCGTTTTTGTTATCAAGTCTAAAATTGTAAATGCTATACTCTTGTCGAGGTTAGACGAGACGAAGTTTAACGAGGTTATGAGACTCATACAAGATGACGCGAGGGTGTCATCTCCATTCTCGGGCTCACGATAGCTCGCCTAATCGCGACGAGAGTGTAGAGCTAGCATTAAATAAACACCAAATATCATAAAAACAGACTGTTTCATTGACATCTAATAAAGTGTTAACATATACGTGTTAATAAACATACTCACCTACCTATTGCGCATAGAAAAACTTAATATTGCGATGAAATAGTGACAGATTAATTAATTAAATAAATATACTTAACTTGTTCTATTACGACGAATCGCTGTCATCCACCATCTGCGTTGGTGAGGGCGACGACGTTTATTTATATTTTCTTAGATAACGTCGACATAATTTGATAGGTTATACAAACATAGTACGAACGTTGCTGCAACATCGTCTGCCATTTTCGAGACCCGAGTACTTGAATGCGGAGTATCGCGAGCAATTGCACGACGAGAGCAACGTATTGCCACCTACGGGAATATTGCGGTAGCGCGAGGAGCAGCACGAGCAGCAGCGCGGGAACATAGTGTAGCCGTAGGGTATGGAAGGAGTGATGGTGATAGATCACAAAGGAGACCCGATGATCGAAGGAGCCATTGGAGCTTAGACAACGATGGACGTCGTAGACGACCCAGATCACGAAGACACTTACGAGATATCGGAGAGGTTGCACGATAATGGCAACTGAAGTTTACCGGAGATGATGATTTCGGATGTGAGGAGTTTATTGAACAACTCTACGCGAAAATCGCTGTGCCAGACATTCGATACAGCGAATGTCTCGACGCGTTGCTTGAAGTTTTGAAAGGCCGTCCCGTTTGGGGGTACCGATCCAATCGCTACCAATGGGAAGAATGGCGTGACTGTCTATACGACTTCCGTGCATGGTTCAGGGCACACTACGACCAGCAAGGCCGGAAGGATCACATTTGAGCGAGAACTCAAGGTTCAGGCGAATCGGCCAAAGATTATCTGATTTGCATCCAGGGATTGTACAGTCGGCTATGACGGAGAAAGAGTTTAAGGAGCCAGCTTGATCGAGTGTACGCGGGCTTGAGGCCAGAGTACTGGGATAAGCTCGACAGGGGTGAGGTGCGCACGTATGCTAGCTCGTCGGACGAGCATCACAGATAGAACGACGACGGGATCGAGCGAAAACGCGTCGACCACCCCCTTCGAAGAGTAAACACCATGTAAAAGAGTTTGCATGGGTCGCCAAAAGCAATGCGACGACGTCGTAGGATTCGAAGAAATCGTCAAACCAACGACCTCGCGCATATGAGGTGAACGCTGTGACGAACTGCGGACCCGATCAAGCAAACGCAATGAGAAGGGCTGCGCCGAAGAGACGCCGAAGGAAGAGGCGTGATAACAGCGGCATCGACTGAAGGAACGACGTCGTCCACATCGTATACCAACGCTGCGGCAAAACCTCCAGCGAGTTCCGCTAGAAACCACCAAGCACAATAGCAGTCCGGTTGAGGGAGTTCACCGAGAAGAACCCCGCTTTTCTGCTTCTATTGTAGTGACGCAGGTCATTTCAGCCGCGATTATAGTAAGACGAAGGTGCAACTTTGCCTAGGCTGCGGCAGAAAAAACGTTATTGCCGAGAACTGTGGCTGTGCCTTCTCAAAAAACGGGAATCGAGCCTGGCCACGACGGAACAACCAGCGCTGCTCGTAGAAAACCCGCCAAACGGAGGCGAAGAGAGTGAATCCTCTTCCCATTTCCCCGATTCCCAATTCATCGAGCATCGATAGGATAGAGCGTGTGAGTACTACGTTAGGGAATAATCTAATCATAGGTACATCGAGCTCTCCATGTGCAAATGCATCGGCAAACGTAGAAGAAGTCGACACAGGTGAGTCACATTGCGGGCCGATTGGCATTTGGACACTCACCGAATCGGATGAGTCGGATTAGGAAGTGCCTGACACGCGCGTTATCGCCAAAACAATGGAAGCCGACCGCGATAGAGACGTTCAGTGAGTAGACGGCAATCGTGAAAATGCTGCGCGTGAACAACAGTTGTTAACTCGGGTGTGACGAGAAAACACAATTGGAAAATGTGGTCTAGGGAGTGATTCCGACAATACCGAAAGATTTTAACGTTGCTGTGTCACTCACGCAACATGTGATAGAGGTTACGACTGATCGTGCCATGAAACCACGGATATACCGACGCTGGCCCGTTGTAGTAGACGTATTGTATGCCGACGTGGATAGGATTTTAACCGGTAACATCATCGAACCGTCGCAAAGCGAATGGGCTATTCCGCCGGTGATGATCGCAAAGCCGAACGGTACGTGGAGATTCTGTGTAGACTACCGGGAACTGAACAAGGTGACGCGAAAATATGCGTATCCTCTCCCGCGAATGGATATAATACTGGGTAAGCTTCAGGAAGCCGTATATATCACAACTTTAGACATGAGTGCTGCGTATCACCAGATTATGATGGCGGAAACCAGCAAAGGAAAGGTTCTTTTTCAATTTAATAGAATGCCCTATGGACTGTGCAACGCGCTAGTCACATTTCAAAGGCTGATGGATAGGCTGATAGGTCCAGCGCTAAAACCTTATGCGTTTGTATATTGGATGATACTATTATCTCGAATAGGGCGTTCCGGAAACACCTCGAGTGGATCGCGAAAATACTCGGGATAATTCGAGAGGCCAGCCTCATAATAAATTATGAAAAAAGCGAATTTTGTCGGAACGAGGTACAGTACCTAGGATTTTTGGTGAACAGCGACGGGCTGTGCCCAGATCGTGAGACAATTCGGCCTATACTCGAGTATTCGCGACCACGAAACGCGACCGAGTTACGACGCTTCAATGGGATAGTGAATTGGTATCATCGCCGTTTCAAGAATATCTCACGTGTCGCCGAACCATTGAAAAGACTAACCAGTAAGGCTGTGATTTGAGACTGGGCAGACGTCGAAGAGGCTACGTTCCGAGCAGTCAAGGACGAGATTGTGAACGCTGCGATATTGACGTATCCGAACTACGAATTGCCGTTCATCATGTACACAGACGCGAGCGATCGTGGGATCGGAGATGTGCTAACACACAAGGATGGTGAATCGGAACGATTGATCGAATGCTCGAGTCGTGCGATGGTAGGACCGGTAACGCGATACACCGTGACGGAGAAAGAGTGTCTCGCAGTAATTTGAGCCATGCGGAAATTCAGACCATACTTGGACGGATACGAGTTCATGGTGGTAACCGATCATAGCAACCTGAGATGGCTGTATAATCTCGTGGATCCGATTGGTAGACTCACGCGTTGGTCTTTTGAATTGTCGGGAAACAAGATGAAAATCGAATACAGAAAGGGTACCGAGAACGAACCTGCAGATGCTCTATCGCGGATGTTCGGGGACGTAGAGTTAAGTAAAGAGGCTCAAGTCGACTCGCTAGGGGAATGTTTCGAAATCGATTGGTATCAGGAGAGGCTTGACGCTATTGGTCGAAACCCTCGCGAGTTTCCAGATTGGCAAGTGGAGGGCCGTGCAATTTATTTCTACCGTCCGAATGAGATTACATGCGCAATAAGCGATGATGTAGACGCGTGGAAACTTGTAGTGCCGTCGGAGGATCACGGAAATTTGTTGTAGCAAGCGCATGATGCTGAGCAATCTGGTCATCCACGTGTCGACCGAACTTATTGTATCGACTAGCGAACAATTACTATTGGCCAGAGATGTACAGAGACGTAAAACGTTATGTAAGAAAGTGTGTCACATGCGCCTTGCATAAGGCCAATTAAGCTAGGCTAATGGCAATAATGGGACCACGGATTATTGCGCAACCGTGGGATACGGTTGCCTCTGATGTGATGGGACCGTACTCAAGATCTAAAGCGGGTAATCGATACTTGATAGTATTCGAAGACATGGTCACTCGCTGGATTGAATGCGTGCCCACGTCGGCAGCCACGGGTAAGATAATTATGGATGCTTTTTGCGCGAGAATACTTTGTGGTTGGGGAACCCCGCGTAGACTTTTGACGGATAACGGGTGTGACTAAGTGAATCAGACGGTACAAAGATTGATTGACGAATACGGTATCGAACGTGTAATGACACCACCGTATAACGCTCAAGCAAATCCGGTAGAGAGAGTCAACCGGAATCTCAAAACAATGATTTCGAGTTACGTTTCCGCCGATCACCGCGAATGAGAGATGCACCACGCAGAATTCCAATTCGCTTACAATACCGCTGTGTATTCGTCTCTGGAAGTTAGCTCAGCGTTCTTTAATCTCGGTAGGAAACTCAGCTCAGCTCAATACTGGAAGCGAATCGCGGAAGAAGACGTTCCAAACGTGCCGGATCGTGAAAACTGAATCGCGAGAATGAATAAACTGGTCGAGTTGAGAGATCTCGTTACGTGTAAAATCCGCGAACCTTCAGCAAAACAGGCTGAATATTACAATCGAAGTAGAAAGGATGTTCCGTGGCATGTCGGTGATCGCGTTTATCGTCGATACCGCGTACTATCGAATGCCGCAAACAATTTAACTTCAAAATTCGCGAAAAAATATGCCAGACCATTCGTCATAACGAGAATGAAATCGCCGAATGTAGTCGAGTTTTCTGATAATGCTGGTCGATCCGCGGGGACTTGGCATGTCAAAGATCTGAAAATTGCAGTTAATAAGCGAGCTGCGGAGAGCTCGGTGTGACGAAAGAAGAGAAGAAGAAGGAAAATTTTTTGTCGGAGTTGCTTGTAGCTTGCAAGCAAAGTTATTTTGATTTGTTTAGGAGAACGGTTGGTTCCACATTGATTTTTATTGTTCAGTTTCATTTCTTGTTTGTGGTTCGCGGGGACGTACATCAAGCGATGACGTACGGCGAGATTTCTTTCCCTTCTCCGATTTAATTTTGAGTTTTTAGGTTAAGTAGGATTAAGTTTTGAATAAAAATGTGTTCTGAGTTTGAGAACCTGGTTTTGATTTTTGATTATGAAACGATTGGTGATGGGATTGATCGGGAGCGAGATGGACAAAGACTCTGCTGCAACTGCGATGAGAATTGTATCAGCGTGTGCCTACCTTCTTGCGGAGTAGATAATAGCCTAGTGGGGGGATGTGACGATGCGTTACACTCCTCGCAATCGCGTTACAACGAAATATTCAGGAAAATATTAGAGCAAGATAGAGCAGGCAGAGTCGCGTTGTCTCGCACCCGCGGAGAAATGAAATTGAATTACAGAGCACACACTGTCGGCGAAACTTTGTTAGTTTCAGGCACGAGGCCGAAATCCGTAAACATTGCCGGATGAACGCGATAGACGATACCCGGTGAGAGTGAACGAGAGGGATGGCTGGGCCGGCAATCGACAGTTGATCATTGCTGGGGCCCCCCACCTCCCTCGAAGGGCTAAGCCGAAGTCGGCAAGCGTGAGCGACAATTTCACGCAAGAATGCGAATTAGACCACGATAGCGAAAGGAGTGCGAGTTCGACCACCGAAGCGATTAGAGGATTGAGAAATTAAAATATTGAAAGTAGTAATAAGTTAAGAGAGAGTGAGAGTGAGAGTACGAGAGTGAGAGTACGAGAGTGAGAGTACGAGAGTGAGAGCATGGACAGAGTGCGAGATAACTGTATCGAGCGGTGTGCGAATGCGAGAGAGAGGATACCCGATAACCGCTGTGCGACGAGGACGAACAATCTCGGCGACTCAAAAGGTAGGTGCATGCTGATGCAGTATTTTCGTCGTCGATGCGATTCATAAGCATCGTCGTACGCGTGTCGAGGGAGCGTGTCCGTCTCGTACCCTATTATATCTCCAATTCGTGGCTGTGCCCTCCGGCGTCACTGGAGGACAGCGTTACGGTAGTTTGACGTGTGAATAATAGAGATCGTCATAGAAAATTGTTTACTGTTGTTGGTGCCCGAGCGCGGGCCAAAATAAATAAAATTGTCAGTTGTTAGATTGTTGCAAAGTACTCACACGAGATTAGGTTTATTTGGTCATTATTTGATTTGTTATCGATGCTTGCCCTTTAAATCCCAATATTCCTGAATGCTAGCCGTGCAAGAGAAGAACAATAAGTGGAGAAAGAATCCCTTGGTGTTTAGGGAATGACACAAACACCTGGCGCCTATCCGATAATTTGGAAACGAGGAACAAGAAAAACTCTTGGGCGTCATCAGTGATTTTGTGCTGACAGCTCTTCTCGTCTTTGACGAAATTTTCATGGGAAGGAGCTCGTTACAATATATTGTCACGGCGATGGGGGGGGGCGGGGTCCAGAAATTAATTAAACAATAAAAGCCAATACAAAACAAAAGAGAAAAATAACGATAACTTTAAGTTTATTCTAGCACTCTACCACAATAACAATACCACAAGAAAAAGTCTTTTCTCCAAAATAATATACTAACAATAATCGGTTATCTAATAATATGGCCGGCGGACTATCTCCGGGGGGGGGGGGGGGGGGCCCCGACATAAAGGTTTTGGGCGCTAGTTAATTTTAAGAAAATTAACAAAGTAAAAAAAACAACAAAATGTATCACGTAAAACTTACTAATGGGAATTCTTAATCAATAATACTGACAAAAAAAACATACTAAAAAGGGGATTCTCCACGGGGAGTATGGGGAGGACTAGTCCAAAGGTGGTAGGAGGGAAGGGGGACTCTCAGGGTGACAGGTTCTCCGACTCTATCTGGCCTGTTAATAATTACCACCGATAATATGAACGGACTTTGGAACAACGGTATACGGGCTATCTAGGAATTTTAAAACAACATATATACGGGCCAGTCGGTGAATTTAAAGAGATGGGAATAGTTGGGAAATTACTCTCTAAGGCTTGGTCGTATGTTCGGCCACTGTCCTTTGGACAGTGGGAGCGGGACAGAAAAAAAATGTTATCACCGTCGCTTCACCGGCGACGGTTGACCTGACAGGAAAGGGAAGCGCGGGAAGGGGAGTTCTACTTATTCTACTTTTACGCTACACGACCGTTCCGCATTTAATACGTTATGACTCAATTTAATTGCAAACAAAAAGACATACAACGAAACGAAAAGAATACTCAATGATGCGCCAAAAGAAAAACTGGGGGAGGGGTACTCTAAATAGTATTTTGTGGTAAGAAAAAGGGGATGCAAAAATACAAAATGTGCCGGTAAAATTTCTGAAGGAAGACTGAGCAAGCACTTACGGTAGTGATGCACGTTCACTCGCTCCTTCTCTCTTTCGCACTTCTCGTCGCTCTTCTATCTCTCGCCTTTTCTCTCTCACACTTCTTCTCGTAACTCTCACTCTCTCTCACTCATTCCACACTCTATAATTTTTGTCGCACATACTTTAACTCCACTTCTCAAACTATGTAATATTTCTCTAAATAATTCTCCAAATAATTTTCCTTCGCTCTAATGATTCTACGCTCTTCGACAGCCAAATTCCAAGTGACGATTGTCTCATTAGGCAGCAGCGGAACGGGTCAGGTGATACGGGGCGTGAGGAGGTCGATATTTTCGGCACGGTACTAGGGAGATCTGTTGGGAGATGGGTATAATTAGGATGATCGATATGGCAGGGTCGTTCTCATCGATATCGAGATTTATGGTAATTTAGGATGCTCGGTACGCGCTGGTGCCATCTCACTCGTCTCTCCGTCGCTATACCGATGGATGGCTAGCAACGGCGGACCGGACGGCCTGTTTGATTTTTGGCGGGTTCTTCCTTTGGAGCGGTGAGAATGCGTGTGTGTGGAGTGATCGGGTTCCTCTTCAGGACGTCCTGGGAATTCCTGTGGCGATCTTCTGGGCCAGTCGGGATGTCCTCAGGATATCCTGGTAACGGTGGATCTTCTTAGTTACCACCGTATCGACGACAACGACGACAGTGTCCGTGGTGACGACGACGATGACGGCCAACGACGACGACACGGCGAGAATGGCTGCGGGTGATCCTTGAGGGTGTTCTTCATAGCGGCGATAAGTTCTTACACAGTGTACAATAACTGGGAGGGAACGGGAGAATTGGGGAAAAAAAATACAAATGAAAATACTAATTGTTCACTTGCTTTTTACATTTTACGTGGAACGGTCGCCTTGGAGGGCTGTCGGCGGGGAGGGAAATTGTACAACGTCACTATATATATATATATATATATATATATATATACTCGTATATATATTGAAACGGCCCACCTGAAACAGAGCAAGAGATTAATACCGCCAGAGGGCGACGCTTCGCGTCAACTAGGAAGTCGACATACGGGTATATATATATACAAGGAATGAAAGCTACTTACCACTTCGCTTCGAGTCTTGAAGTATAGAGGACAGCGATCCTCTCACCTCTGGTCGAAACAAGTCTTACCTGAGCGGTGTCTTCCGACGCTCGGCGATTCCACTCCGGTAGAGCCAACGAGTATCGTCTGGCACACAGGACGGCAAAGATCTGGAAAATAAGACGCGAGAAAATTTCGCGAGCTTCCGGCCGGCCATGCGGCCGTCACTTTGTGACGAGCCAGCGATTAGAGTAGAGCGAATAGAGAGAGAGTAATTGTATAGAGAATTAGAGTGAGTTTTGAGAGGCAGTATAGAGTGTGTGGAGTGGAAGTGAGCGAGAGAAAAGGATTAAGCGAAGAAAAAATTATAAATTAAAACAACGAGGACGAATTGGCACACATAAGGACAACGATTATAAGGAACGAAAAA
>JAPYZT010004957.1:0-14639 GCA_030522965.1 Tryphoninae sp. A BG-2022a
GATAGACGGTCCGATCCTGAATTTCTCAAACAACCCAATCTCTCTAAATTATTATTTCCAAATTTATTTTCTTATCTCGATATCGTATACTCGACAATGGTACAAAAACAAAAAAACGATATTTTTAGTTTTGCCAACTTGAAAAATTGTTCCTAAACGTATCAGACTTATTCGAAAAAAAAAACAACGAGATGACTCAAATTTGCTCGTTCTACAGTACCTTAGAACATAAAAGAAGTAAGTTACCTAATCATAAAATTATACGTGTGCCATCTTACTTTCCAACGCTGAATTTTCACCGCGAACGCTCCTTTCTTCAAGCTTGACCAGAAAACCGCGATTATAAATTGTAGACAGTCGTTCCATGCGGCTTTAGCCACAACGATCGTAGGTATTCAACATGAATGCCTAATTGGCTGAGCGGAAAATATCAAATAGTAAAAGAAGTATAGCGGTTTAACTGGAGGTGTTCCATCTTTCCAGGATATAACTTTATACCTTCTGTCTGTCTGTCTCTCTCCCTCTTGCTCGCTCGCACTCCCTCCTCCTCTCACTCTCTGCCACCCTTTTCTTCCGAAGCTCCGACACCTGACAGCTAAATAATTGAGGGGCGTTGCGCGAGAACTCCGTGATCAATGCCCGTCATACAGTTCGACCAAGCACAGGCTTTCGGTCTCGCATTCACTCTTGCGTGCCATTCCTCCTCGTTATGTTTCAAATCCCTTCTATCTGGCTTTGTCCCTCAGTCTTATAAGTACTTTGTATCTTTTCATTCCTTTTTCTACCTCGTTAATTACGAAATCGTGTTCAAACTCTATTTTTAACACCGATCGAACGAAAAGAATGTTACCTATCAAAAAATCTGTACTCTGTATTTCGCATTGGATCGCAAAGAAGTATGTAAAATCGAAGCGGGAAAAATAAGGGTTGATTCGATTCTATGACATTCACACGACGATTTAGATCAACCTTTGTTCCATTAGTTGCACACTCGGAATTTAAATAACTTAAAAGTGGACTTGGATCGGACCGAGGACGATCCAAAACCGGAACTAGGTCGGTCTTGCATCAGCCCTATATTTTGCGACTCGGGTCGTACGGCTTTACGTAAAAGCGAGTCTAGCACGAGAGCCAACTAGAATTTTCACGTTACGTATAAAAGATAAAATCCAAGCTTTGATCGTCCAATGAATCGAGCGTTCTCTAACCTCGGTGCACGTAAAACCATCGAGCCGTGTCGAATATTTCCCCGAGATTCTAAGTTCTCGCTTCTTCTAACGTTCGACTACGAACGTCGGATTTCCTAGTAGAACAAAACTAATTGCCACTGTTCGATCTGGATCATGAACCTAAAGTACACTCGTGAAATAAGAGAGACGAGAATTTTCTCTTATAAGTTCTTCGTGCGCGTAATTTATTCGGAATTGCCATCCCTTATTTGACCACGTGTTATTAAACACGTATACTTCTGGTAAGATTACGCAAAGTCGAAGAGAGAATACACGCAAAATGTTTCGTAAGAGAGACAATAACGCTTATAAAAACGCGTTGCGAACTGAGTTTACGATAAACGAATATCGGAAAAACTCAGGCAAATTTTCACACGGTGGAAAAGTTTTGAAAAATCATCGATGCTCTTTACTGTCTACCCCTCTAGTCAACACACGACGCGTCTCTCCCACACGATCGAATTTTCTCCTAAGAAAGTGCAAATCCGAAAGAAGAGAAAAACCAAGTACGATGGAAAATGGGAACGCGAAAAAGACGCTCTGGGTTCGCTCCGTAGTGATATAACCAGCGAAGATATCAAGAATGCGAGAGAGAAGAATAACGAGGTGGATAATTCTGAAAAGCATCGAGCGAACGTAAGGTTATAGCAGAGGTATGTAAGATAGAAATGTCGGAGAAAGTGTGAGGTATTTCACGAATGCTCGTTAGATGTTCAAAGATTAAGTGTCTAGACTCACCCCCATCCACGAATCCGTTCAAAATCCGGATATGTACACGCGTACCTGGCACAGAAAAAAGACAAAAGTGTGATTAAAAAAATAGAAATTCAAACTATAAATAAAAAAGAATCTTTAAATTAAAGAAAATTAATAAAAAAATCCTCTCTCAATAACTGTGAGAAAAGTAAATAAGGAATAGAGACATGGAGAGGAGGAGGGCGAGGATTTATCGACTATCCTTATTTTATCTCCGATAAAAAAAAAAGGCACAGACAGAGTTTACTATCTCAATACTTGGTAAATTTGCTTGGCGTTGGAACGGAAAACCTCTCATCTCGCTCCATATATTCGTCCGCGATACTCCGCGATAGAGACATTTTACCGTGCACGGGAGTGGAAACGGGGAGTCTCTTCCTTTTTCCCTCCCGAATTGATAGAGAGAAAAAAGGCCTTTTAACGACCGCCCCTTCGGCGAGACCGATATCGCGTATCCTCGAAACGGGGTGGACTCTCTTCCGCGAGTAAAAGGGAAACCCCCTTTCATTCCTCTCGCTTAACCTCACCCCTCTCGCCTAACCTCACCCCTCTCACCCAACCTCACCCCAGCCTCCGGCCGGAAAACTGTCATTCGTTTCTAAGATCTCTAAGTTGTTTTTTCGTTTTCTTTTTTTATCTTTCGCCATGGAAGCTCCAAAGACCCCTTCGTGACTTCCTTTTTGCGCTTTCTGTCCTTCTCATGCGCGCAACACGCTTGCACTGTATAAAAGAACGAGAGAGAACTTTCGTTAAATGTGCGACGAGAAAGAGAAAGAGAAAAAAACCGAGTGTCTACGAAGAATCCATTTCGCCGTTTTGTGACGAGGGTTCTCGTGGACAAACACGTCTCTTAAGTCTCTTTTGCGGTAAAGTTTTCTCGCGTAAAGATCGATTATAAGGTTATGTGACTGCTCAAAGTACACAAGAGGAAATATAGAAGCGACGAATATTTCAATATTTGTCAAATGAAAAATGATTTTTCGAAACTCGTTGGATCGTCGCGCGATTTTTTTTAGTGTCGTCAGTCTCACAGCTACGAGATAAATATGAATGTTCGATGTTGTCTCGCGAATAAAATTGTTCGGAAAATTGATATGTATTTATATATATATATATAGGAGAGAAGAAGTTAAATGTATAGATACATCTAAGTCTAGACGTACGTAATTATATACATATTTAATTCCAGGGTTGCCACTTCATATTCCGGCTGAGTTTGGAATGATTGTTGGGAGAACGATATTCATTCGGTTGGAAGAGAGCCATTAAAGAGAATTAGCGCAGCACTGTTAACGGCGAAGAAAGGGCTTGAAAGGGTTCGTCCTTCGGTATCGAAAGCCATAGCCGTTTCTTCGCGGCTCCCTCGAATTCAATTGGCCGGAGCCAATCCTCCTCTATCGCAGTCTCGAGAATTTCATTTAATCCGATTTTTAAGGGTACCACCATTACCCCCCCGGGTGCCACTTACTCCTACTCTCAATTCAGCGCTCGAGTGAGATCAGGATGAGAAGGGAGACAGAATCAAAGTAAGAGAGAGAGAAAGGGAGGGAGGGAGGGAGGGAGAGAGAGAGAGAGAGAGAGAGAGAGAGAGAGAGGGGGGGGGGGGGGAGAGAACGAAGAAGGGAGAGAAAAAGGGGGGGGGAGCAAAAGCACCCGTAAACTAATCACGTAAAGGATCACCGAGAGTGTGTAGACCCCCTGCGGGTATTGCTGCGTGAAGGATTCAGAGGTTGGAATAAAGAAGAACGATATATCGTTTACGAGAAACGTTATCATTGGAATTCTTCGATTTCTTGTCGCGTGTTTCGGTAATTTTTTATTCTTTTCTTTCTTTTCCTTTTTTTTGGAACAAATCTCTGTACCGGTCCATTAGTTTTCTGTCTATGAAAACATCCCTGCGTATGGATGAATAGGATGGATGAAGAGAAACGACTCTATTACGCTGACCCGGAGGACTCCTCCCTTTCCACTGTTCCTTCTTTGTCACGTAAGCCAAAGCCCGGACTTGCTCGAAATCCATATATCTCTCTCTCCCGTGAGAAAGTATACCACTTGTGCCTGGTCATAGATATCCATCTATCGTATATGAAACTTTTTCCTTCGCGTTTACCTTGCTTTTTTCCCTTTTTTTTCAACATTCTGGAGACATATGGATCTTTGGCCACCCGATGTCGCACCTCCGTTTCACGATAGACACCTCACGTTCCATATACACGAAGAACGATGTTGCTTTATCAGGGCATGTGTCGAAGACATTTGAAATGTGAGGGAAGGATAAATTGATGAGAACGATCTTGATCGCGAACCGATCAAATCTCAATGCTCTTAATGAATATTGAAACGCAAAGATTTGAAGAACTTGCCTAATATTTGAAGAACGAGGGTCCCGCGCAATTGGAACGAGAGATTAATGTGAATGAAAAGAAATTGGAACGGCGGAATTTGGAATGAAATTGGCCGAGATACTAATAACAAAAAATTGTAAGAGAGGAAAGAAGAGAAAACGGCAGGTTGGAAACTTTTATAATTGAAAAGCTGACTCGCGTCATCGCTTCTTCCTCTCTTTCAATCGTTAGTACGTCCGGATTAAGATTTAATGGCGGTGTGATTCGAAGAAATGGAAATTGAGCGGGAAGGAATCTCAAAAGTAGCGAAGTGAAAGTTTGATCGAGACGAAAAGAGCGGTTCCTCAACACAGTCTTCGTAGTTTCATCGACATTCTCGGACCTATGAGCTTCAACGTGTATCGAGAGTAAAAAAGACCAACGAGCTTTTTTTTATTTAACGCATTTTAAGCTTACCTCGCAATTTTTTCTATTTCTGTCCGGATAAAGTCCTGAACGAATAAACACAACGGAAAGGCTGGACACTTGGTAAGCTTTTACAAAATTCTCAAATCGACCCTTTTTTATGATACACATTGCTACAAGATAAAAATTGCTTTGTATAATTATTACGATACGTGGAGAATTTCGTATCAATCAAAAACAAAATTCATTGATTTTATTTTTTTATCAAACGGTATGGACATACAAAATGTAAAATCATTATTTTAAACGCTCCTGCTTTAAAATATTTTTAAAAATTGTCATTCCTGATAATCATTTGTTTAATTAAATAATATGTATTTTTTGTTATTTTATTTTTACAAAATTCTTTATTGAGATACGATTGAAATCATTTTCAACTGACACGACCGTAGACTTCAATTTCGAAAAACTGTTTTACGTTTATTTATTATTTTATAGCCTAGGCAAATTTATTTGGAATATTCTTTGGCTGACCTTTTGTATTTCTCTGTAAATTTTTCAATTGAAACGATCGTAGCCTTCAATTTTGAAAAAAACTGTTTTACGTTTATTTACTTGTTTATAGCGTAGGCAAATGTATTTGGAGTATTCTTTCACTAAAAATCTCTTGTACTTCTATGTAACTTTTTCAACTGACACGACTATACCTTTCAATTTCGAAAAATTGTTTTACGTTCATTTATTTTTGGACGTTTATTTATTATTTTATAGCCTACGCAAATTTATTTGAAATATTCTTTGGCTAAAAATCTCTGGCATTTCTGTGTAACTTTTTCAACTGATACGACCGTAGCCTTCAATTTTGAAAAAAACTGTTTTACGTTTATTTATTTTTTTACGTTTATTTATTTTTTTATAGCCTAGGCAAATGTATTTCGAATATTCTTTCACTGAAAATCTCTTGTATTTCTGTATAAAAAGTATACGAACCACTCTGGAATCCTGATAGATCAAAGATCCGATAAAATGCCAACAATTCGTAAAATTAAAGGTTTCTACTGGAAGACTTTCACGATGTATCCTCTCTCTGCGCTTCAAAGTGAAAAAAACCACTTGCCTTAAGTGCCGTGAAATAAAATAGAGCAAGAGTAGAGACAAGTTGATCGTGGGACTAGCGTCGAATAATTATTATTTACGAGCGCGTTCATCGGAGAGAAAGAAAACGAAAGACGTATCAACGAGCTAGTAGAAGAATGAGAATTTTAAATTGAAATAGAAAGACTATTCTTTTTATACGAAGAATCTATGACGATCGCGAGATCGTCTTAGCAAAAGTGCCGAGTAAGAATGCGGACAATATATATAAATAATGAAAGTAAGCGCGAGAGTGAAACGAAAATCATTTTTATTGACAACCAATGATGAACTATTAATTACAATTAGGAATTTAGAAAATAAATTCGTTAATTATACGAAAAATATATAAATTACCTCTAATAAACGATCATTACCATAATCATAATCATCGTCAATTTCACTATAAAAAAAACTTAGTCTCGAATTATTAGCAGCAGAAATAAACTACTTATGTGTTGCCAGCCCAATTACTACGACAAAGAAAGATAGCTAGAGCGAAATAGAAAGAGAGAGAGAGAGAGAGAGAGAGAGAGAGAGAGAGAGAGGACGAGCGTAAGTGGATAAAGAACCGGAAGTAGCGCGGAAGAGGAAGAAGCCGCAGGTTCCTAGTTGTTATGTGTTGCGGTTGTACGTACGCCGATTGCGAAGAGTCGCACGGATCTGAACAATGCATGAACGCAAGAATACTGGAGTGATCGAAGTCAACTACTTTTCCTCTCCTTCTTTCGTTTTTTATTCGTTTTTTTTACATTGTTTATGCGCAAGGTAAAGCACTCACGCGTCCGCGAGGCGACGAGGCGTCAACACAACGACGCCCCCACAACTCGGACGTCCTTCTTTACAGTCCATAATCACTCTCGCTCCACGTACGACCACGAGGAAAATGGAAAAATGTCGTTGTAAGCAAAGCTTATCTAGTTGGCATTTATCGAACGATAAAACGAGAAACCAATCGGAAAGATTGTGTTGTTTAAAGTATGCCAGCTGCGCTCGCGATCCAAATTGAAAACAATTAAATTTTTGATAGATCCGTAATTCTCCTGCAATTTGAGGAGTCAATTATACGTCGATTAAGTTTCATTCATTCTTTTGTGATTCATTGGACTTACTTTAGCTACGTAATTAAGTTATATATGTCATATCAATGTATATTAATTTGATTTATTTTGATTAAATTTGGATGATTGAACACTTCGAATTAATTAAATTTTCTTCTGTATTTACGGTTCGACGTTTAACCTCTTTATGAGAGCGGGGGATGCTAAATTGTTGAAGCGACTGTCGCTAATGTCAGAGGCAACTGGGGTCAATGAACCTTAACAATATTATGAAATAAATCAACCGCTAGAATGGAGAATAAACATTAATAATTATGAAGCGCATTGTATTTTCAATGAATGTTGTCGAGTTATTATTATATCTCGTATCCGCTATGATATTTCATCTATAATGCTTCAATAAATTCTAATTACTGTGTCAACCGGATTCTGCAATACCCGCGACAACGCCATAGACGAGTTTCCGGCAAGATATTCCAGCTGTTATACGAGAGCGAGAGAAAGATAGAGCACGCCCGTCTATCTTTCTCTCACTCTTCTCTCTCTCTCTCTCTCTCTCTCTCTCTCTCTCTCTCTCTCTCTCACTCACAACTGCGATAGAGATGGATTCACGCGGTTCTCGCGCAAGAACGGGATAATGGAACTTGAAGGAGTGATTATGTTCCAACTAAACTCATACCGGAAGTGAAGTCGAATCCAGAGGCGATCCAATTTAGATGATTTCCTTCGTAAATTTCTGAAGAGCGCGATAGCTACAACATTCAGTTAAAAACAATATTCGTAGATTTGGAATTTAATTCGGATATAAATGCGCTCGGGTCTCGAAATAAATTATTGTATTAATTATTTTTTAATCGTTGGACATTTTTAATTTCACGGTAAATATTTCGCGAGCGTACCGGCAAGATTGAAAAAATATTTCCCAAGAGCGGATCTACGTCGCATTTTGGAAAACTCATTAGCGAGAAGTATCGAAGCGTTTCGATGAATAATCCATCGGATCTTTTTCAATGCGGTTACCAACGTCAATGTATAATTATTTCCATCGTCGCATACGCGACTCTCGTATTTCGCTAATTGGTACAACGGGGGCGCGATTATTTTCCATGGGACCAATTTATTCGGCATACCGCGAACGATATTTTATCGCGTTACAATCGACGCACGTGCGTGTAAACGCGGATTCGAATAATAACAAAATTTTATCATTCTCTCTCTCTCACTCTCTCACTCGTTGTTTGCATTTCTGACCGATGCCTTGATGAGAATTGTCGTTGCGTACAGAGCGAAAATATTTATTATTTCCATAATCCTGGCGTCGAGTAGATTTGTTAAAAGGGAAAATTTTCCATAAAATTTGTTATATAATCAAACGCGATCACGTATGAATGGAGCGAAATTCATGAAAATACCAATGATCAATTTTTAATTATTATTTCCTTTATTTTTATCCGCTAGTAATAAAAATATCTATCAATTTCTTCGTCGATCGAACTTTTATTAATTCGAATATGAAATCCATTATATTTTCAACCGTAAGAAGAACAATGGTAAATACAAACTATATTTTTAATTATCTCAAAATACATGTTTTCTATTATTTTGTTTTACTCAATTTCGATAAAAACAACTTTATAGATTTTTGTTTAATTCGACTTTTACATAGCAACTCGTGTTTCCCTTTTTTTTTGTAACATACTGATACGCCGCATTGAACCGAAAATACTCTCATAAGCGTAACTTCGCGCGAACTAAAAGTGGGGGGGGGGGGGGCTTACATTTTGTTCATACGAAGTTATGATACGATTCTATGGAATTCATACAATTGCACATATATTTTATCTCCGCGAGGGTGTACGCGTTAACTTTCGTACGAACGCGTATCAAATAAAATATGCAAATATATAGATTAAAATGTATAACCATTGCATGTGTATAATTGCTTATAGACAATGTACTACGAGAATACACGACGTATAACTGTTACCATAAAAAAAAAAGAAAATATCTCTGAATGCCTGGAATATTTCATCTATTTCGGCCTACGCAAAAACATAATAAAATAAAATACAAAAAATTAAACCGAGAAGCAAGATCTTTGTTTAAAAATCTCATGGAACACGCCATAAAATTAAACCTGTGCGTGGTTCGTGTTAAATTAATAAATTAAAAATTCCATGATCCGTGAATGCGCGTTACGGGGTTATAATATGATAAAAGTGTTATATATTTCATTGAAACAGGCTGAATTTATCGCTTTTTCAGATCTCTCTCGTACAAAGACAAGCTAGAGAGAGAGGGAGATAAAGGGTGAGAGGGAGAGAGGGAGAGATAGAGATAGAAATGACTGAATCGCTGCGGGTTTGAAAATGGCCGGAAGGACAGAGACCGTCCGGGACGCTGCCAACACACGATATAGGGAGTCGAAACGGAAGAGGAAGCTCGTATATAGTGGATTCTAACGACCGTCAGAACTAAAGCCGCGTGTGCTCGCGTTCTCTGTCCGTCTCTCTCTCTCTCTCTCTCTCTCTCTCTCTCTCTCTCTCTCTCTCTCTCTCTCTCTCTCTCTCACACACCATACATTAATCGATCCCTTGTGCTCCACTCGTCAGAGATATACAGACCACCCTGCAGTTCCGTGGCAACAGAGCCAAGGGAACATTCATAGTTAGAAAATCAAGAACCAAGCAAATACTCATTCCCCCGTTTGTTCTTCAAACGAGAAGAAAAACCAATATCAAGGTAAATGAAATCTTCGCTTCTTTACCGAATTATAAAAGCTTAGAAGAAATCCTTATTCACCCACCAAGATTTTTCTTCTTTGTTCTACGATCCTAAAATCCAACGGATTAAACGTTTCTGGAATTAATGTTTGTCTTTTGTTCCATCAATTTTGAGATATAAAACTAAATGTATGGCCGTATAGGAACGTGGCACGATTAAATCGAAATACCGCGAGTTATTCTCGAGTTTTCCCGAAAGAATGTAGAGGGAATGGAAAATTGCAATGTCCGTATCTTCACGAAAGAGGAAACCTCGTTCGTGGCTCTCGGGGTTATGCCGTACAAGATATACGCGAGTTCCGCTCTCGAATCGAGAAACTTTTCGTCGTTAACGACGGTCTCTCTCTTTCTCTCGTTCGGAAAAGCCGAGAATCAAGGAAGAACGACGAAATAAATGTGGATATACAAGTTTGTCTCGTCGGACCTTGCGAAAAGTTGAGATAATAAGGCCTGTCTTCCTAACATCCGAGACAACGATACATTTTACCGAGGCAAATATTTTACTCTCGAAAAACGACGATGATATTTCTCTTCAACGTCTCGTCTCGTTTTTTTCTTTGTTTCTTTTTTGTTTTTTGTTCTTTTTGTACCTGACAAATATATGCTTTTTCGCGAACGAGAAGATCCAAATAATGATATTAGATAGGAGAAAAGGGCAACGAGAGATGAGCAAAAGATTGAACGAGAGAAAGATGGTTTACAGGAAAATCCGTCTCGCTCGCTCGCCTCCCACCTTCTTTCTATCTTTATTTTGTATATCTACCGAGGCGAAAAGCAATTTTCAAGCATCTTCTTGATAGTCACATCACGGATCGCGTGCCTTGATTCGAAACTCTCTTTCTCGGCGAGGAGTGGGCGCGCTTCTGCCTTCATAACGCTGCAGTTGCCGGTCCAACGGGACAAGACGGAACGAAACAAAAGGTTGAAGCGAGATACGAGAGTCTCCGCAGACCCTCGGAGGGTCTCTCGTTTATATGATGCACGTATTTCGCGAGCCGGTTATAAATCAACGAAGAAGCTGGAAAGAGAGAAAGGGCGATGCTCCACGGGACAACGGGGGCGGGGGAGATGAAGAAAAACTGCAGAGGCGGACAACAGAGCACAGGAGACTCCTTTAGCGTAACATTCGGATGACAGAATCACATTTTACGGATGTCCTGTGCAAAAACCGTTGCCCGGTTCGGTTCATTTTCAAAAATTACGTTTTCCCATTTGTTTTCGCAGACGTTTTTTCTTTCCCGAAAATTTCTACTTAGAATTCGTGTAATCGCTCAAAATCTTACCAATAAAATATATGCAACTCATCGTTAACGCGATAATCGTTTCAGTAAAAGAAAAAAGATCTCTTATCCATCAATTTTATTCCACGATTAAAAACTTCAAATTTCATCGATACGATTCAATTATAATTTTTCAAAACAGTAACACGAATCAATTTTTCGAATCGATTATCGTGTATCGATACTTCATCGATGAGATAAATTTAATGACGCACCTGTGTCAAGATGTAAAAAAGAAAATACAAAATTCTAATTAAAACGATATTATTTTACCGCGAACGAGCCATACATAATTCATCGTATCAAATTTCCATCAAAGCATGATAATCATTCAAAGGGAAATAGATTCTCGAGTCAAAGTCTGTGTAAGCTTGAGCATACACCCCCACCCCTCTTCCTCCACCCCCTGCCATCGTCCACCCACATTCTCTATCACGATACTATGTATATCGACCTCGATTGCAAGCCTTACGCGAAGCGTTCGTGGCTTGTAAGGCGACCTCCCCCCCCCCTCCCTCCCCCCAGCTCAACCCCCTGTCCTTATCCGACTCCTGTAACGAGGATTAACTAATTATAGCGCGACGAATATTGCACGGTCGCGATTGAGGCGGTTATGGAAGAAGGAGAGAGAAGGCCGAGATGAAACCGACGCTTTGCTTCTGTGTGCAGTTTCGAGGATGATGCCGGGTCGGTCCTCGTCCTATGAACTTTGGGTTGGAGTACGTAATCGTCTTATAGCCTTCCTCCCCCCCCCCCACCCACTTTCCCACCGACGGTAACGGCCATCGGTGCAAGACGTGCATTAATCTTAGGATCCATCCTGCGCCCTAACGCTTCCACCCTCCAATCGCTATCTCTATATCTCACCCCTTTATAGGTTGAGAGAAAAGCAAGCTCGTGAGGCGAGACTTGGCGCTAGCGCGAGATCTGCTTTATATGCAACGCGCGTATTCCGCAGGAGATTCTGCAGGACACTTGCGAGAGGGAAAGAGAGAGAGAGAGAGAGAGAGAGAGAGAGAGAGAGAGAGAGAGAGAGAGAGAGAGAGAGAGAGAGAGAGAGAGAGAGAGGAAGAGAGCAGGGAGAAAGCGTCTCGCGGTGCTTCTCGGCGTCGTAAGCGACCATCTAAGATGAGAAAATGCGATGGTGTATTACGGAGTTCACGGTGCACGGCGACGTAACGTTCTAATATCTTCGCGATAAATTCGTTGGAAAATTAAACAAGGCACGCGCGCCATTGAATACATTACCATAAAATATCGTACGAAATCGACAGCTCGCAAAAATAATGGCATCTAGCTTAGAAAATATAATGAAAATTTCTTTCTTCCAATTAAACAAAAAGGGACGAAAAAAGGAATGCAAAAGAGTGTAGGGTGAAAACGTTCGTGTTGAAATTCCCGCATCGATGTATCGATGAATTCTTGGCGGGTCGTTTAAATATTCGTATGAAGAATGAATCGAAATTTCGTCCACTCTTGAGACAAATTCCAAGACTCGAGCTTGCACATTAGAATTCTCATATTTACTTACACGTCAGATTTCAATATATTCTGTATATAAATATGTATATACGCACATATATACGTACATATATGTATATATAGTAAAGAATTGACGTAGCTCGTTGGTATGCAGCTCGGTAGATTGCCCGGGCACGCGTTTCCTTTTTAGTTCCGGCAGTGAATACGCCTTGAGTACAGAGCGAGAGAGATGGAGAGAGTAACAGGGAGGAGGAGGGGTGGAAAGAACGAGAGTCGATAGGTGCAATGTGTGTATATATATATAGACAGGGGTAGTTTAGTGTAGGCAGACAAGGCTGGCGCTGCTGCATCGTAAGCGATAAATTCTGGAGCTGCCTCTATTAAGGGTAGAGAGGGAGAGTGTATGAGTGAGAGAGAGAGGGAGAGAGGGAGAGAGGGAGAGAGAGAGAGAGAGAGAGAGAGAGAGAGAGAGAGAGAGAGAGAGAGAGAGAGAGAATGGGGGTTGAATTCTCCAGAGAATCATCCTGTGCAAGCATCACACGAAGAAGAGAGGGTGCAGGACTCCGCCAGGAGCACGATAGCTCGAGCGCAAAATCACCACCATCGCCACCGTTATTCTCATCCCCCCCACCTGCCAGCCGAGAAGTGGCAGCTCACTCAGAGACGTACGGAATTTGAAAATGCCATTAGCAGTTCCAGATCGTCGCGCCTGATCGATTCTGGATTACCGCGAAGGAGGAAAGAAAAAGAAAACGCGCGCGCGAGAGAAAGAGGGAGAGAGGGAGAGAGAGTCTATGAGAGAAAAGGTGGGAGAGGAAAGCTGGAAAAATATGGAGAAAGAAGGAGAGAAAGTCGAGCTATACGTATATGAAGGAGGAAGGAGGATAAAAAGAAAAAGGAAAATGAAATGAACAACGTTATCGGAACTTCGAATTCATTCGATTAGACGTGACGAGAAGGATCGAAATTGCCACGCGAATTAACGGAAATTTGTACTTCAATCGATTACTTCTACGACTGGCTTATTATTTCTGCAATCTTTATGTAAATATGTATGTGTATATGTGAGTAGGCACGTAGGTTGGTATTACGATTGTTTATGTTATTATTCTTATATAGCTGCACTCGTTATATAAAAGAGCTTTATGGCAGCGAAACTCTCATTATACAAATACGACTTACGGATCAAAGAATCAGAAACATCATATTCAACGCTTCGTGGCATCGTCGAGTATACTCCCACGCTACTGTCTGTTTGTTCCGTTCTTATTATATACGACGAATCTGATTATAATATCGCATCCTTTCGCTCGCGCCCTTTGTCATTGAATTCTATTGTAACGAGATAAAAATGGATATAATAATATAGTTAATATAATGTATAATAATTATTTTATAATAATATAATTATATATAAGTAATATAATTAATAATAATAATAAAGTATGATTATATTATAATGTTATATATAATAATATAATTAATATAATGCAATTATTTTATTAATAAAAAATAATAATTTTATAATAATAAAATTAATATAATGTAATTATTTTATACGAATATAGAAAGATATATATATATATATTTACTTATAAAACGATATATATATATTAGTGTAAATATAATATATTATATAATATATTATATAATACTATATTGTTATATAATATATTACATAAAACTATATAATATATTAGTATTTCTATATTAGTATAAAATAATTACATTATATTAATTTTATTATTATATATAATAATTTAAAGTATTTGTTCCTCGACATCAAAAAAAAAAAAATTGCTACCGTCCCGGTTATGTACAAGGTTTGCTAGACCGTACACTGTGCATAATTACGGAATGGATATAGGTAGGCACGGATTTGATAAATAAAAAATGAGCATAGAAGACTATCGCTATAAACTTAATCAAAACACCTTTTTAATGGAGTTGAAAAATTGCTGTTTTCCGATTGAAGGATTTTAACTAGTAAACCGTAATTATACGGATATTATAAAAAAAAAAACAATCATAACTTCGAACGCGAACGCAGATTAAATGTGTAGGAAATCAAACGCCCTCTATCCACTTCTATGTACGACATAAAAAATAATCGCTATATATATGTATAAATACATTTATTCTTCTTCTATGTCACACACACACA
>JAPYZT010004964.1:2500-17641 GCA_030522965.1 Tryphoninae sp. A BG-2022a
TTCTAGTCAATACATTATATGTTTGCCTACGAGGTATGACAATAAATTATCGGGAACGAGAGTAATATAACGGCGCATAGGTTCTCTGTATCCGCAATATTGGGATTTAAAAAAAATTATAATACGCGACGATATTGCCGAGCGTTCGTTATATTTTGCCATCGTTGCGAAATTATTGATAGTATCGCGCAACCAAAATGTAGATTTGGCAACGATATAAACGTAATTGTTGTTCGAAACTCGGTTTCCGATCAAATTTACGAATTGTCGAATGCAATTAATTTGCGTGATTTTTGTAGTCTTTTAATTTGCTTACGTGACTCGAGTCATTTGGCTACGATCACCGAGAATCGATCTTATTACGAAAAAACGTGGCTGTAGCCAAGTGGCTAGAGTCACGGAGATTTTTAGTAAGTTGTGCCGAGAAGGAACAAATTTATAAAAAAATCTCCGTGAGTTTAGCCAATTTTGTGCTACGGTCACGGTGACAATGTTTTTCCCGCGAGGAAATAAAATTTTCGTGACTTTAACGGAATGGATAAAGTCACTTATAGGACAATATATGGACCGTAGCAGCTTCGCCGTTCTCGCCTCACTCGGGTCGAAGGTCGAATCTTTACAAGTGTGCTACGATTTATCAGCTAATCCGCAATCTTTCTACACGTCGGTGACGAAAATCTTTTTATTACTATTATATATAGAAATACGTATAAGTTATTTATTAAAGCTCCGACCATGGATAAGTCTCGATGATGTACGTACGAGCTGCTGCGAGGGAACCCTTGGAATCATCTCGACACCATCCAGATTTTCCGTAACAAACAGACCACTTTACATATTTACTGCCGTTTTGCGCCACTCTCGTTGGTCCTCTCGTCCAACGAAGTTTCATCCTAAACGTCGTTTCTCTCTCACGAGTCTGGTCTTCCATCGACGAACGAAGGTGGCCTTGCGTTCCATTTTCGTAACTCGCTATATTCACGTCTCCTCCATCGGCGAAGAGATCGCTCTAGTACACTCCGACGCCACCAGAGCGCGCTTTAGGGACGCCACGTGGTAGACGATCATCTTATACGCTATAAAACCTATATATCTATACATATATACACACTACACCACACGCACATACACACGGATACATATACATATATACATAAACCTCGCAAAACTACGGTTTGACGGGAAGCCGAAGATTTATGGAGGATTACGAGAAGATGGGGGAGAAGATCGCATCTTCTTAACGTGGGAATAAGAGTATTCTCTCTACGCCGGTTTTCTCCAGCTACTGTAACTACTACCGTCGTGTGTCTGTTTCTCTCCCCCTCCCCAACCCTCTTTATCTTCGCCCTAGGACCGTGCGCATTCCCGACGGGTACGACGTCGTGGTTTCCAACCGCGCCGCAAAGCTCATCGCACGCTTCACGCGCCAGGGAGAAAAGCTCTCCCGACGCTACTCTTCCCCCCTCTTCCTTTTTTTCCCTCCTCTTCTGATCTTCCTCACGCTGTACTACCTATGCTCCATGAGAGAAAATGTTGAAACACCGCTACGAAACGTTTCAACTCAAAAGATCCACGAGCATGCCTCGCCCTCCTACAAAACTATCCTTTATACCTCTATATATATATATATATATATATATATATATATATGTATGTATGTATTTATTTTGTATATATGTGTTTGAATATACGTTATATATATAGGCTTTCTTTCATGCAAAAATCTCCCACGAGACCTCGTTCCTCTTCCACGATTTATATACATCAAACTACTTTTACTCGTAGCAGTCTCGTTCTCTTTGTCGGCTTGTTTCTTTCCCCGACCCGGTGCTACCCTCGAGCGCTTTTACCACTTGAATATCACGTAGAATCCTTTCGCACATAGAATATCTAATGAATATCGATAAATATCACGTAGGAATTTTCTCTCTAACGAGACATTTCACGATATTAGAAATAAATAATCGAGGAAACGAGCATAGGTAGGAAATAATTTGTTTCTTTTTTTCGGATTGTGTAAATTTGTTTCTATGTCTCTCGAGGGTTGTCAGGAAGACCCCGGGTATGGAATTTTGAGAACATTACGTTTTCAATTTCTCCTTGTTACATAAATATTATAATAAATAATAAAAAAATAATAATAATAATAATATAAATAAAATAATTAAAAATTTGACTATTCTTGTTTTCTTCTCACGTGAAAGTACCGACGAATTGTCGTCGCAAAGAACGTATCGCGCTAAATAGAGACAGAATAACAATGAGACCCGTGACGACGGTGCAAACGTCCGCTATCGTCTGTCCGCCATTGGCAGACATCCATTTTTTCTGATAACCGTAACACTGGGCTATCATGCCGAGCACGAAACACGTTATACCAAGAAAATTGTGAACGAATTTAGTGATTACGGGGCGTAGTAACTTGCGCAAACTCGTCGCATATACGACGAGAAAACCGGAAAAGCCGAGTACGCACATTATAACGAGCGACGTTAAGCCGAGGATACCGTGGATCGTGGTGAAGTGTGTCTTCTTGACCCGATACATCACGACGCAACCGGCGATGCTGAATGCTGCACCCAGACACTGTGCCACCCAGTGCAGATGACTGACGACCCGACGAGTCAGCTTTCTTGTCAAAAGGCTTTCACCGGCCAGAGCGAAAATCGCCTCGGACATTAGGAGAACGTACTGCGAACATACATTTAAAAGGAAAATAACGTAAAAACATTTTTCTTCTCTTTACATTGAAATTTTAAGAAAAAGATTTTTATTCGTTGACTCGAGACTTTTTTTGTTTTCGTAGGAAGAAATATCCTTGCGGCTCGAAACACGGTTTGCAATCAAATTTACGTATTATCGAAGACAAGGGTAGACATTTGTTTTAATTTGTATATAAAGAGAAAAGCAATTTGTAATTAATTTACGTAATTTTTGTAGATTTTTAATTCGCGTCACGTGACTCGAGTCATTTGGATACGATCACGGAGAATCGATATTACGAAAAGAATGTGACTGTAGCCAAGTGGCTAAAGTGCCGGAGTCGAGTCATTTGGATACGATCACGGAGAATCGATGTTAGTACGAAAAAAACGTGACTGTAGCCAAGTGGCTAAAGTCACGGACTCGAGTCATTTGGATACGATCACGGAGAATCGATGTTATTACGAAAAAAAACGTGACTGTAGCCAAGTGGTTAGAGTCCCGGAGATTTTTTAGTAAGTTACGCCGAGAAGAAACAAATTTATAACAAAAATCTGGGAAAATTAATAACGCAAAACGCTAGGAAACTTTGTCAACGAACTCTGTTCGCGATTATAATATTATTAATTGTTATTTTCAAATGTTTCGATGACATTTAATTACACGCTTTTCCATTCATCGAGTTCCAGGCTTTTGTTTTTACTCAATGGTTTTATAGAAAAACATGCAATTACCGGAGGCAATGTTTTACATTAACGATATACAGTAAAAATATTAATTAAAAAGTTGAATTTTCGGTGTTGAAATTTAAATTAATATTGCGGTTTTCTGTTCCACCACTCGAACGAAAGGAATTAACGATAATTTCATTCGTCGACGATCAAAGGGAGCGAAACAATTTGAATTAACGCCTTTGTCCACACGCGCGGATAATTGACGTATAGAAAATTTGTAAAGCGAAAAATGTTGAAAATTACCTTTAAAAGAAAAAACAAAATTGGAAATAAAACAACAGAAAAAAAAAACGTTTAACATACCCCAACGGTCAACAAGCCAGCGTGGAGATTAGTGATCGTCAGTTTTTCACCGGCGAGATAAAGCACGTATCCGGTGACGAGAAGAATCATCGCGTGATTCGTCATTTCCAGAATCGTGAAAAACGTTTGCCATATTAAATAACCCTTAGACTCGTCGACGTTACCACGATCCATGGCTCGGTAGATCGTTTTTTATTCACCGTGGAACAAGTTAGAAGCCTCGGTGGGAAGTGAAACGAGCGAGCGGATTGACAACGATCGGAAGAAAAGACGACGAGTTCGATCGACGATCAGACAACGAGCTTGATCGACGAGCGGACAACGAGCTCTCGATCAACGAGGAGACAACGAGCTCTCGATCGACGAACAGATAACGAGCTAGCCCGGTTTTGTAATTGGAATACCCGAACGATTAATATAAACAAAAGTATACGTCCGGTGTGATAAAAAACAAAAATTCAAGGCCTTCGTCTGATCGCGACGTAGATGCGATTTGCGTGAGTACTCGCGCGACCCATCGATCATCGATCTCGACTTCCGTCCATGAGGTATCAATGACAATCGATATCACGAAAGTGTTTTTGTATTCTTTTTTTATTCAACTTTTTTCCTTATTTTTGTTCTTCTTCTCGTTCGATCGATTTTCGTGGCGTTGGAGAGAGACGGGCGTTGAAATTGTAGGATGGAACGATGGAAGGCTCGAACCCGTCGATTCCCGATTAGCATATTTATCGGGAGGGCTTGTAATTCGCTCGTGTACGTCGCACCCAAGCGTCCACGGAACTTCCCGAATTAATCGAAATTTCGTTTAATCGCATCACGTGCCGATTTACGTTTTTACTCTCGTTTGGCCTCGAGGGTCGATTTATCTTTGCCGGTTTCGCGATATCGAGCGATGCGTATAAATGGATGTAAATCGCTCGATGAGACGAGACGTAAGATTGAAAAGAGGAGCAATTTTTGTGTGTTTTCTTTTTTATTTTTCAATATGAATCAAAGTATCAATCACTCGCTTATCTAAATTGTCGAAGCGATCGTCTCGAGAATTTCGATTGTGGATGTTTTTACGTCGACCATGATAGACTCCCCCTCCTTCTGCCTCGACGCCATCGCGACGTCAACGGGGAGGAAAGACGATATTTATATCTGTCTCGCGAGTCAGATGTGGGGCAGGCAATTTTTTTTCCTCTTCTCACTCGAACCCTCTCGTTGCTTCCCCTAGCTTCGTTCGCGATATCGAAGTACAATGAAAGTAGATTTCGCCCTATCGAGAATCTTTCTTTTTCTTTTAGTTTCGCGTTTGTTATTATCACGAAAATTGTCGCGAGAGCAAAAAAAAAGAGAATTATTTTTATTCTGGTGAAAGTAGTCTGGGACATAACGAGTGTATATAATTCCACTTGCGAAATATTTTATCCGAAAGAACGATCTGTCATGTTGAATGATTGATAAATGTGAGGTAATACGCACGAAGTTTGGAAAAGTCCCGTAAAAATGATTAAAAATAAATGTACGTGCAATTGATCACGTATCGATACGAGACAGATAACGTTACCAAGATCGTGAACGAGTCCTGCCTATTATCTTAACTTGATTGTGACGCGATAGATTTTATCAAATTATCACTGCGAATTCCGATGAAAGATCGACGCGCAATAAATTATGAATAATTGTAAAAGAAAACAGAAGAAGGAGTTTAATTTACCGACTGTTGGTAACAAAGGGCCCGGCTATACCGACCGCGGGCAATAGTAGCTTGGCGGTCGGTAAAGAAGATTGCAGTCGGTATCTTATCATCATCGACTAAAATCTCATCGAATGTTCAAAGGGAGGATTTTGCTTCATCCCTCGGAAGTTTTTCGAGGGATCGACAATGAGAAACGTCGGTTATGCAGATAGGCGACGAATATATCTACATGTTTCTGTAAAGTACTCGCCAGATCCAGTACTAACAAACATCAAACGTAATCGCCTTACCACTCGAAGTTTCGGGCATCATCCTGTTCCATCAGCAGCAGCATAAATGACCCCGTATGGCAAAAACCACCCCCGCATGCACAACAATGCGATATCCTGTCAGGGGGCAGTGGTAATCCCATAATACAAGAGAGTAGGCAGAATTTATCGTCCTGTGGGAATATATTCGTGCACTATCGTAAATATACATGAACGAAGCAAATAGGCACTTTGGTATCAATTCTTGGGACAACTTCCAGTCCACTGGAACGTTACACTCGTTTCTTTTCTTCGTTGTTCGCCCACGTTCTTGCCAATCCTTTCTCTCCCTGGTAACAGGGAGAAGTCTTCACGTTGATTTTTCAATCCTTGCCACTCTTGCAGATAGATTTCACTTCAAGACTTCGTTTCGAGTAAATTTCATCAATATAAACAAATTGGAGATTCGGGAAAAACTTGTGCACACACCGAAATATCGACGAAATGAATTTTCCTTCGCTTTCGTCGCCTTTTCCATCGTGTCCAAGTAGATCGTTCTTCGATCAACGATCGAGTATCAATAATCCGACTGTTGAAATAACTGAAAAACAATAAAATGAAAATCGACCTAACGGAGCATTTCGCGAGAACGAGTCTAATCGATTTCTCGAGATGATCGTCATAGTCGAGGAACGTTAGTTTGCTTTGTTTTTTTCTTCTTGATTATTTTTATTCATTTTCCATTTTACTTCTCGTTTTTTTTTTTTTAACGACGAAACGAACCTCGTCGTATTTTACGGATTCGAGAAATCAATTTCGCGTTCTCCGCACCAATCACCTCTACGATTCGACAAAAATAAACCATAGAGGACCATCCCGGGTCCAGAAATGAGTTTTCGATGGACTGGAGCTTGATTCACGCCACGTCGTCGGTTAGGACAGACCGGATGTTCCAGACATTTTCTCTCATCGTTCTATATAGAAGAACGAGTTCCAATCTGCGTGATGGAAAGTGCCGGAGTGGTCCAGAGTCTACCGAAGCGCGTCGTCCGCGAGACTGAGAGTAATCTCTTGACATCACACGCGAGAGAAAAGCAAATTTTGCTCGCTACCGGAAAGACAGAGAGACTGAGAGAGAAAAAATACAGAGAGAGAGAAAGAGAGAGAGAGAGAGAGAGAAAGAGTGAAGCCAGACGGTAGAACCAGCTGAGTTTCAACGTGGAAAATGGGTAAAGCGAGAAACCAAGTCGCCACTGTGGTCGGGAAAGACTGACGAAAAAGGGCGCGAGAGGAGAGAGCATTGTATGTTCAGCGGGAGAGACAGACGTGAAACGAAGACGAACGGGCGAAAAGGAAGGAAGAAAGGAAGGAAGGAAGTACGCGGGTACAGCCGGATATCGAGGTCCTCCACCGGGCTTTGCTAAAGGGACATCTCTTCGACGCGAGCCTTTCATATCTGTGTTTGCCGACTATACACCGCCGGGTTGCTTCAGCGCTCGTCTCTTGGCTCTTCGGTGCGGAAAAGAAACGACGAGCGTCGAGTACACGGCGGAGAGGACTGTGACGTATGGCGGAGGAGAAGAAAAATTTCGTCAAGGTCGAAAGGGCGCGAGGAGGTTGCGCGGTTCGAGGCGGATACGCCCTTTTTAAATTTCTAGGTTCGATGCAACGTGTATTTATATATATATAGAGAGAGAGAAAGGGAGTTTTCGAAATATAGAGTAGTCGAGCTTTTGTGACGAAACGCTATCGTTATCTCGCCCCCTACGCCCTCTTCCCTTCGTCCTGTTAACCTCGTACTCGCAACTACGACGGATCTTCGCGGAACGTGTATTTCAAGCGCTCGCTCGGAACCTTTTCAAGGCTTAATTAAATGGCATCGGGCACCGGGACAAAACTGCGAGAGGTATGCGCCGGCTGGCCCTTTGACTAGTTGCTGGAAAGTCTCGTTATACGTACGTTGGCTCGAGCTTTATTTGCACGATGAAAATTTCGAGCGAGATCGATTTTCTTAATTCCAACTTCATATCGTTGGCAATTTCTTGTAATAGAAATGCAATGTTTGAATTATAAATTGATTTCAATTATTTAAAATTTAATAATTGAAGCATTTTTTAATTGTGTAATTAAGGAAAGATGATAATTAAGGAGTAATGAAAGCCACGATTTGAGAATCAGTTGTCATTGTTTATATGGAAACGTTCAGGTGGAAGAATATTAAGTAATAATTAATCTCTAGATTTGATTAATAAATAAGAAAATGACAATTTGTTAACAAATATCCAGAATTGAATATTTTCCATTTTTCGTGTCAACTGCCAGCAATATCTAGAATTATTATTCTCTTTGAACGTTCAAGGAAGAATAAGCATAATTCTAACTCGATATCGTTAACAATTTATTGTAACCGAAGTGCAATATATTATAATATAATTAATTATAATAAATTATAATTATAATAATTAATATTATTATATAATATATAATTATATAAATTAATATTTATATTTATATATAAATTAATATTAACATTTATATAAATTAATATTATTATATAATATTATTATATAATACAACATTATATAATAAATTAATTATAATAAATTATAATTGATTTCAATTATTTCAAATTTAATAATTGAAGCATTTGTTAATTGTTTAATTAAGGAAAGACAATAATTAAGGAGTAATGAAAGCCACGATTTGAGAATCAGTTGTCATTGTTTATATGGAAACGTTCAGCTGGAAGAATATTAAGTAATAATTAATCTCTAGATTTGATTAATAAATAAGAAAATAACAATTTATTAACAAATATCCAGAATTGAATATTCGCCACTTTTCGTGTCAACTGCCAGCAATATCTACAATCATTATTCCCTTCGAACGTTCAAGGAAGAATAAGCATAATTCCAACTCGATATCGTTAATAATTTATTGTAACCGAAATGCAATATGTTTATTATAAATTAATTTCAATTATTTAAAATTCAATAATTGAAGAATTTTTTAATTAAGTAATTAAAAAATAAATTAAGGAGTAACGAAAACCACGATTTGAGTTTCAGTTGTCACTGTTTACAAGTAAAAATTAAATCGAGATTTGATTAATAAATAAGAAAATAACAATTTTCTAAAAAATATCCAGAATTTAATATTTCCTACTTCTCGTGCCAACTTCCAACAATATCTACAATTATTATGCCCTTCGAACGTTCAAGGACGAATAAAGATAATTCCAACTCGATATCGTTAACAATTTATTGTAACCGAAATGCAATATGTTTATTATAAATTAATTTCAATTATTTCAAATTCAATAATTGAGCAATCGATTAATTAAGTAATTAAAAAAGAAATTAAGAAGTAATGAAAACCACGATTTGACATTCAGTCGTCACTGTATATAAGTAAAACTTAATCTCGAGATTTGATTAATAAACAAGAAAATACAAAATAATATCCAGAATTTAACATTTTCCAATTCTCGTGCCGACTGCGAGCAATATCTACAATCGTTCTTCCTTTCGAACGTTAAAGGAAGAATAAGCAAAAATCAAACGGGGGTAGCATTGCGTCGTGAGTACCGAGTTCAGAGTTGTTAATACAAAAAAATGCAAACGTATACAATATGTCGAGACGCGAGCGGCGGTATAAGGGTAGGGGGTGAATAGAGTTAAAAGGAGGAAGGTGGTTGAGCCGGGGGGAGGGGGTGGGGTGAGGGCGAGGGTCATTATTTGAAAAGTACAGTTGAACTCGGGACTCGATTTCGAGTTGTCGGGGTCTCTTTGGAGTGTTTCCGTTGGAGCTGAGAGAGACAGAGAGAGAGAGAGAGAGAGAGAGAGAGAGAGAGAGAGTACCACGGGTGTCTAACTCCATGAGAGAGAAAAAGACAGGAGAATACCACGGGTTCGATGGAGGAAGGGGTGAAAAAAGAGAAGATAGAGTTTGGCAAAGGGGCTGTGAGGACACCAGAAGCTTCTTTCTCTCTCTCTCCCTCTCTCGACGTCGCGAGAGATCCTTTGATCAACTCGCCGGTAGAGCTTCCTCCCTCGACTTAAACGCGCGCTGATCTTCCATGAATATGGAGAACTCGCTCGTTCCTTTTCAACCCCGCCGGCCGACGAAGCAACCCCCTGTCGCGCGACGACATCTAATTGTCGTCTCTTGAGCAACACGACATCCAACCCGGCACTAAGAAAAGAAGAGAAAACAAAAAAAAACAGAGTAAAAACATATTGGATGTAGTGAGAAACAGTGGAAGGACGAGAGGGTGACTGAGACAGAAAGAGAGGGGGGAGGGGGATGAAAAAAGGAAATAGCCAAGGTTCGACCGTGAGGTGTACGTTATTACGCCATTTCGAAACTACGAGGCATTTCTTTTTTCCTTCTCTTCATTTTTATTTTCTTTCTTTCATTTTCAACATCCGCCATCGCGTTTGTCATCAACGAATACGTCGGTACTTCGAGACGTTAGCATGATCGTCGTTTTGTTTCTTTGTTCGTTCTCGATTCGACAAAAGAATTATATATCGTCCGACGCGAAACGACAATTTTTCAAGAGAAAACACCATCGAGTTTTTATCGTGTGGAGAATTAACTTTTTTCATTCTTTTTTTTTTGTTGTTTTTTCTTTGTTTATTATTATTTTTCAAGCGAGTATGTATTTGCGGACTGGTGAGAGGCTAGCCAATTATAGCGGCGACGCAATAAGGTAGAAATAAACAAAACGATGCGCGCGGATAAAAGAAAAGAGAGGGGGAGAAAAAAGAAAGTGATTTTGCAGTCGGCAATTAGCCGGAAGCACACGCGGTTCGGACGCGAACGTCACGCCTAACGTTTTCTATATATGTGTATATGTACGTAGCGAGACACAGGGAGATTACGAAGCTTCCCGTTTGCATGGATGTGGCAGGGAAACGAAAGAGCTTCGTCATCCGAGCACCGGAGAACAATGGGGCTTGACGCATAAATAACGAGATTTTTTGTTTTGATGAAGCACGAGGGGCCAAAAAAGTTTGGAAAAAATGATTAAATGACAAGCGAAGTGGCGATTGGGAAGAAATCTGGCGAGTTGCGTTAGCCGCAAGTTCCTGGGACCCTGGGAAAAGCGAATAGGGGATGTTTTTTTCAACCGCTTGCAATATTGATCCTCCTTCGGTTGATAAATTTTTCATAATTGTAAGATTCGGGTTTGTCAATGGTTTTCAATTTTATCTGTGACTGCAGTGTGAAATTTTAATTTAAGGGTTTTCACCCCTAATCTAGGGGTCCCTACCCCTAAATTGTGGCAGGTGACAAAAATCGATAAGGTTTATCAATATTGATCTTTCTTTTTTCTCGAAAACAATCCTAGGAAAGAACTTATGATCAAACTACCCCTATCTAGTCATTTCTGAAACTTTCAACCCTTAAATTGTACACGACTGGTTCATGCAGAGTTCGCAGGATAACAATATTTACGTTTCTTTTATGCAAATGGACGTAGACAAGGTTGATGTCATGTAGGGTAGTTTTGTAATTTTTGTTTTTTTTACGAAGTCCAAAACATCGAAGTGTGCGAGGGTGGCAATAGGATCGCGGTACTGGGGAGTAAGAGAAGGAGAAGGGAGACAGAGGAGAGGAGAGAATGATGCCGGAGGAGGGTAGTTCCGTGGACCGGCACGGATCAAAGCTCTCGGGGGTGACCGACGAGAGACCAACCCCTCACTACTTCTACCCCTCCACCCCTCCTTCGGTTAGTCGCTATACGAGCGCGTGCGGCTCGTATAGCTCCATCGCGCTCCGTTTCTCCGGCCAAGTTTTCCATTGCGGCGGCTTCTCTTGCACTCGCATTCGTTTACACTCCAGCTCGCTCAAGTGGCATCAACTTGAATTGAGAAAGGAATATAAAGAACCACGCGGCCTCATGCGTAAAACGATGCCACGGCAAACAATCACGATTTGTTTAGGTATAACAATCTCCCTCCTTCTCTCGCGCATTCTCTCGCAGTTCTCAACGCAAAGATCGGCGGATGACTTTGTTTTGCTTTTCTTTCCGTCCACTCGAGATTCATCTTTCCTTTTTTTTTTTATGAAGCATCAAATCGTATATAAAGATTTTCAGCGGATAATTCGTCGGTTCGTTTCAGACGTCGCAACAACCCTCCTACGAAATCCTCGAACTTGGCTTCCTCCTTGGCAAATTTCTGGATAAACGAGAAATAGAAAAATGAGAATTATTAATATTTTTCAATCTCGAGAGATAATTTTTGAGATCGCGCATGGGGTGCGAACGGTCTCACCCCCGGGTGAGATGAAAACGCGTCGAGTTATTCGCGGCGATATAATAAATCCCATAAAGCGGGTAAAGGTTGCTCGCGGTCGTGGAGATCGAACGATAATCCACCCCCTGTGGCAAGGGATGATTAGCCGTTAACGCGATAATAGGAGGCTTCGGCTGTGTGAAGCGCTGACTCTCTCTCACTCTCACCCTCTTTCGACCCCTCCTCCCATATCGCTGGTGATGCGAGAGGCTCAAATGCCGAGGATGAAGTCCCTCTGTCGTCGATCTCTCATCAACCCCCTATCCGCGACGTATAATACAAAGGGCGCTGCTTCGACGGTAGATCGCTCGCTGCTGCGCCATACGTGACCCCATCACCCTCGTCCATTGTCTTCCACGATTGGCTATATACGCATTTCCTCTTGTCACTGGGAAATCACCTTCGGGTCTCTCGTTTGATAACCGCGGTAATAAAGATTGATGGTGGATCGGACTGAAATCCAATCGAGTGATTAACGTCCATTCCATTATCAATATTTTGCAATATTTTCAACTTAAGTAAATTACCATTTTTCCATTACGTTGGTCCGCAAGGACGATGGTGAAAGACGTTTCGATAATCGATAAGACGAACTTTTCTATCACGACGAATTAAACAGATTACTTTTCTCTCGAGGAGGAGACCAAGAAGGATAATAATCAGGCGATCGGTGGTTTCGAGGGGTTGATAGAGCCACGAGAGATACGACCCTTGATGTAGTCTCTATATCGTTGCTTGGAATGGAGGGAAGGAGTTTTAACTCGAGGATCGTACACTCGTTTTTGGACTAATACTCGTACTTTGCTCCATGGACGATCCTTTAACACGACGAATCTGAATCAACCCTCTTGGTGCTCGCCACTCTCTCTCGTTATCGCGCCTTAATCCGCGCGAAATCCTTTCAGCTTTTTTCGCCGGATCCACACCATCTCTCCCTGTCTCCCGTATCCGGTTTTTTGTCGTGTTACTGTCGTCACTATTTTGGTTTTTCCACCGTGACGAGATTCCTTTGCGGGGTGGTTTTGCGCTCTGTATAGTCGTGGTTGATGTGGAATGGACGAGAGGGACAGTCAGGAAGTGCATTAACTCGAGTAACGGAGACCAATGAACCTCTGGATTCGATCTTGGACCTCTAGACTTTTGGATCGTTGACAAAAGTTCTCTTATCCTATGGAGATTCATGGACGAACCCTAAGGACCCCGGAAGAGCACTTCTGTGGACAGGACACTTTCGTCCAGAGACGTGAAAACAATTCGACAGGGCTTTTCCGGGCGTCGTCGTTCATTCCTCATTGCGACCGAGCGATTAGAAGACTGAGGAATCTTTACTCGCTACAATGAAAAAAGGTTTTCCTCGAGAGGGTGCAAGGGTAGTTTTTTGTCAGTTCCTTGGTCCACCTACTCGATGGTACTGTTCGGGTTTGAAAAAACGGGTTGTGGAACTGTATGGTATGCGATCGGGGGCGAGATGAGCAAGCCTCGCGAAAGGCTCGAGTCTCAGGGGGATGCTGGTTAAAAAAGGGGGCGAATTCTCGTAAGAGAAAATGTCGGTCGTAGTGGTGGCGTCATTGGCCGACATACGCTGGAACGAAGGGTGGTTCGAATATAAACGCGGGAAAGTCACGATGAGACAATCTTTATATACCTGCCCTCCATGTAGGGAAACTAAGGGTAGGTGTCTCCGTGTATACCGAGGAAAACTGTAGGGTGGTAGATGGAAGGGTAGTTATATACTTTTCTGGGAGTGAGGAGGGGTTTATCACTGGTGAGATCGAGAGAGAGAGTAGGACCATAGGACACTCCGAACATGGAGGACTGGAGTTTGTTTTGGTGAGTTTGGTCAGAGGGATGTGGTGTAAAACCAGGGGGTTGTTTTTTTCTTTTAAAGGATGAGCTACGGTTGTCGCCCGGCTGGTAGATTGGTTGGTCTACGTTCCTCATTACCGTGAGAGGCGTTCTATTCACACCCTCGAGTCGCTCCAACTTTTCTCGCTGATGTGATCGAACACGCCCTTGAGAAACGAGGTGCAGGGTGGAAATTTCTGGTTGGCTCGATTTTCGTGAAATTTACATTGTAACCTGAACCCACCTCCTAATGATAGAATTTAAAAATATTTGTTAAATTGTTCCCCATTGAGGAGATTCCTGGCTCGGCTCATCCCTGAAGTTAATAACGACGTTCACGAAAGGATCATGCTCGTTCATCTCGCGCGTTGGGAACATCTCACCCCCATAAAAAACCTACCCCTTTCCACAATTTCATTATGAAAGGAAATGCGAATTGATCGGTCTCGTTTCGCATACCCCATTTGTCTCTCGACGAGGCGAATTGTCGTCGTTGATAGCCGAGAGGGGGGATCGGAGAGAGCACGACGAAGGGGATGATCGGCAGGGGGATGGTCTCGTCAGTCGAGCTCTCTCTTCGTATCAAACTGCGGTCATCTAAATGTGAAAATACACGAGAGATGGAGAGAAAGGGAGAGAGTGAAAAGGAAAGAGAGAGCGAGAGAGAGAGAAGGAGAGATGATGATACGAGGGAAGAACCTCCCCTCGTTGCGAAACACAGACGTGATACACGTACGTATACCAATACTTCGATCGTGACAAGGGAAGCGTGACTCTCATTTTGTGCGTGCCGGAAGGCAAACATTGACATATGTTTGCGTAAAACCTAAACTTCCAACTCGATTTGTCGAGAGAAGGAAGGGACGGTGGGTATAGGGAGGTGTGGGGCGAGGGGCCGGATGAAAATATATCGCGAGTACGGTCATTACGTGAATTGACCAGGTCGACCCCGCGAGCTCTAGTTTATATAACTCAATAGGGCGCGGAAGATAGAAAATATGAATATGCGCGGTTATTTTTGACCCGTCCAGGATGGCTGTGCGCCAAATTCGTGGTGATTTTTATGTGGTCTCTTCCATTTTACAACTATGTGTTTCTTTCAGGGGTTTCTTTTTGATATATGTTTTCATCTCCTCCACGCTTTAAAAAATAGTTTCTATGTAAAATATTATTTATATATATAATAATATAATATAATAAAATATAATATAAAATAAAATAATATAATATAATATAATATAATATAATATAATATAATGTAATATAATATAATATAATATAATATAATATAATATAATATAATATAATATAATATA
>JAPYZT010004967.1:0-11419 GCA_030522965.1 Tryphoninae sp. A BG-2022a
GGATTTTTTAAAATAAGTCTCGGGTGGCCATTTATTACATGGCCAATGATTGTGTCCGCTACTTCTATTATACGTATGCGCTCATCTTGGGAAAGTAGGTAAGTCGCAAAGGAGACGGGAAAAGAGGATTTTCAAAAATAGGTTGGGGGTGGATTTTGTCCTAGAAGGACGATACTGTGCAATTTTACGTCCTTCCCAATCCCAGCGATTTCCAGTCATATCACCCGGTCACGTCCCAGAATCAGTATGCCTCTCCGACTTCCAATAACGTTATCCCGCGAGACTTATTCGTACCGAATCATCCGCGAAACTGTAGCCACGGTGTATTTTCTTCTTGCTCGATGGTCGAGTATGTATATTTGTACTTTCCCATCGCGATACATACGTGAATCCAGAGCTACCATGGATTTACCATCTTGAAAATCTCGGTAAAAATGTTCTATTCAACGTCCGACTTTATTTATGGACGCATTTTATTACAGTAAAACGAACTTTCGCGAAAAGTAACCGGGCGTTTTGTAAAAAATTGCGTCGTTATCGAATCGCTTAGTGTCGAACTTGAATCGTTTGCATTCGCATTACCGAGATACAATCTCTCAAAAGCCTGAGAATAAACCGTCGACGAAAACTATTTCAACCCTTAATATACGTAATAAATTTTCCACCCTCTAAGTGTACGAAGGATCTTCGTATTTAGCAAAAAGAAAAAAGAATTAAAATATCTACTCGAGACGGAAGATTCCAAATCGTGAGTAACAAAGCAATGATTCGAGTTGAAAAATGTCCCCAATGGTACCAGGTGCAATTTTTAAGATGGAACTGTATCGGGAAGAAAAATGAAGGTACCAGTTGCCATTTTAACAGGAAGTGCAATAGATTCTTCGTACTTTGTCTTCGTACACGAATCTTATCACATTTTTGTTCGTTCTTATCAGAGAATTCTTATCAGATTTTTGTTTATTCTTATCAGAAAAATCTAATCAGATTTCTGTTCGTTCTTATCAAAGAATCTTATCAAATGTTTGATCGACACAATTTTCGTCCACGGTTGATATAAAACCGTGATCGAGTGAGAAAATTGAATGTTTTCGATCGTATCAGGCTCGATGAATTCGATGACAGAATCTGAATTGCTCCATGTAGGCTTCGAAAAACGGTAGTAAAGCTTGCATTCGTGATATATCGAGATTCGTCCCATCGCGAAACGCGTTAACCGACGATGGTTAGCGGAGGATGGATCGTTTGGCACTTTCCGTCTAGTGTGCAACCCCTACACGTAGACCCGTGGATGTTTCAGCGATACATCATTTTCACGCAGTCGATCGAGTTTTCGGCCGTGTCGAGAGGCCACGTGGCACGATGAAAAACAATCGCGAACAACGAAACGATCTAGCTGTAGAGAGAATTTTTCGACAACGGAGACGAGTCGAATTTTTGCAACATCGAGCCCAAACTTTCATCCCCCACCCCCCCGTAACGAGTTTTTCCTCTTTTTAATTTTTTCTTGCTTTACCGCTCACAAACCGGTTAAACTTGACGACGCGACGTATAAATACCGATGAGTTATAGATTGTATTTTTCCACTCGTTTGGTCCACTGTCCCGTTATAAAATGTTTACGACGCGTATTCGAGAGTCTCGCGAAAGATTCGCGCGTGAACAAAAAGTACATCGGGGGATGAAAAATCAACGAGTTATCGAGATTATTTTCGTACCGATCGAAGGTCAATCGTTTTATCGTGAATAAATAATTTTGAATGAAACTTTTTTCGAGAAATCGTCGTCACCTTTTTTGTTGCTAATTATAGATTTACGTCGAAGTGACCGTTATGACGTAATTCGAGCATACGCACGTTAATAATGTCGGCACACGTCTTCCTAGCTCTCGTTATCGTGGGCTTTGACGTGAGCACTGACTACCTTTGTGCTCGCGTCACTATGGATTTCTCCCTTGAACCTTGGGAGTACCCAAGGCTGCGTTTGCACGTAACGCCAACGAACGTTATATCCATCGCGTCTGTTCAAGCGCCCTTAACAACTTTCTTTATTTTATGTAGTTTATAAATAATTTTTATAAAAAAAAAAAAAAAAAAAAAAAAAAAAAAAAAGGGTGGAAATTATGATATCCACGAGGGTGAATTTGCTTAATTCGCGTGATTTATAATTAATTTGTATAAAAAAGAAAAATGCAATTGTATAAATATTCGATCGAAACAATTGTTTGTAAAGGTGACAATTCTACAAGGGGTGGAAATAATTACGTCGACAAGGGTAGGTCGAGCGACAAATATGCCAGAAGTGTGAATTAATATCGAGGAATTAATTATTGTCATTCGTTACTCAATCGAAAACATTGAAATATTGACAATCTCTCATTTTTAATGTAGGAGTGGTTAATGAATCGACCCGTAGGGGGTGGGGGGGGGGGTGTGAGTACAGAAAACAGGAGAAACATAATTATCCAGGTGTTATATCGTCCTCGATAATTCGATTAACGTTTCAATAATGACCGTGTAAAAGTCGAGACTGAATTCAGACGCGATATCGAAGCCGTTGGATCGGCGGAAAATTCAATTAAAATCGCGGCCAACTTCTCTCGCGTTGCATTCCCCCCAGGAATTCCGGTATCCGGTTACCACCAGTAGTATATGTATAAATAATTTATCGCCCTGTTCGATCTGGTGCGTGTGTGCCCGTCGTTGCTACAGTTGAACATTTTAACCGGAAGTGGATGCACATTGGTCGTAAACGATCGAAAAGCCGCGTTGATTCGTTAATTACGCCACGGCGCGAACCATGCTGCCATTAGTCGTCGCGGCGAAGTGATGAAATTAAATAACGATCGATCGTTGTATCGGCGATTCGAAACGACGTTTAAACCGGATGTCCTATAGAGATGTCGACGTTTTCACGATGTCCACCGGTAGAATGGAGGACGACGTGTATCGCTCGAATTTGCGTTGAACGTTGAACGAATTATCGCAATTAACGGCGGTTACGAGGACAACGTAGCTGATCGGTATAACGTCCGGAGAATGCTTACCACTGGCTCATCCCTTGGGCTTTCAGGATTTATACATTCACCTGAATTCATCCGTTATTCCAATTTCCACCTGAATTATTGTACATTAGCCATCGGACATTTCAACCCGCGCTTATTTCCAAATCCGATCACTTGCTTTATCCTGATCCTTTGAACGTTCGATGGGATATTTGCTCGAACTGAACGGATTTGTGGACACATTCGCTTCGACGATCTCCCGGATTAAAAAAAGTTTCGGATTTTTCAAAAAATCTCGTCGCTATTTTTTGCTCATGAAAGATCGCCACGCGATTTCCAATCGTGCAATTTTTTTGAAATATTCCATTTTTGACCGAAAAAAAGGGTTGTCGTACGTTTTTACAAGGAATAATCTTAATTTACAAATGGAGTGTTTTAATTATATCGTAAATAAAATGGTTGCATTTTTTACCATTAAACAACATAATCTTTATAAAGGATTGCGTAAAAATTGTATTCACGAAAAAAATTTAATTATGTTGAGATTGTATTTGCACTCACGATTCGTCAAAAAAAGAATGATTTGTTGGTAAAAAACGTAGAAAAATTCTGTTCCCCAAAGTGGAAATGTTCATACCGCGACGAGTTTTAGTAATCCCGAATATAAAAAATGAGTAGCTGTCGGGTGAGGAGGGAATGAGAGGGAGGGAGGGAGCTGGGGGGGGGGGATGAAAAAATTTCCCAGTAACATCGGATAGCGATACAATTTTTGGTTCGCGGAAATGAAACCGCGTTCAATTCCACGTTTTCGCGAAATATCGTCGTCGACCGTGCGGCGTACATAACTGGAATAAATGGCGCGAAATTTAAACTTTTTTTGTTGTTGCGTGTGTAGATACATTTTTTTCTTTTAGTATTCATGGTCACGTCCGGCCCGAGGTTTATGAATATTTTACAAATCGAATAAAACATTTGTCTTGTTACGGGCGATCGGACTCGCCAGCCGGGGGGGGGGGGGGGGGGGGACATTTTTTTTGCGGTTTTTTATGTCGCGAAACTCGCTCCTTCTTTCACTCCCGCGCATAAATGTTTGTCGAAACAAGCATTTCATATCGAAACAGTATTTTCGCGCGGATAACAAAATGTAAATCGGAAATTACGGAATATTTTATTCAGCTGTTACGTATGTAAAAAAGTCACTCACATTTTGTTTTGTCCAACGGTTAAACAAATTTACTCGCAATCCGATCATCGAGCGATTATTTAACGATTGCGAGAAACGACCGGAATTAATGAAAAGATATTTCGTACGATAAATAAATATTTCGCGCAGTATCGTAAACGATTCATCGAATACAAATTCTACTTAACTTTATTGTCAATCAAGGAACACATTTTATTTGCATTATTAATTAAATTAAAAAAAAATCATTTGGTTATAAAATTGTAAGTTCGTGAACGAAAGTAGTGTCGTTAAATACAATGGAGCGAGTCGTTCGTGTCTGAGGTAATTGAGAAAATTCATAAAGTGTCCAATAACCCGGAGATTTAATAGGACGTTTATCAACGAGGCAAATGGTCCATAAAACACTGGATAAACTTCGGGGAAAAAAGGGCAATAAAAATAAATCTGGCAAAAAGTTATCAATTTTTTGCAATCGCAAAAATTGAATCGTTTCTTGATCTAGCTTTTAATATTTTTTCCATTTTCTATCGGGGATTTCTCGTCGGACAATTTTTTTCTTTTGAGTATTTCTTCGAAAACTTAAAAATGAGATAACGAAGTTGATCAAATTTTAAACTTCCTTCCGACTTCAGTTATCTACCACCTCGATCGATCAATAACGCAAGCTTGCTATAAAGTATCCATGACAGCTGGCCAATTCCATCGTCATTTTTATTATCGAAGGATCGTATAGCGCGTGAAAACTTAGAAAGCTCTCGTAAAGTTATAACATTGTTACACAGTAGCGAGAACAGTAACGGGATAAAGTTTCGGTGTTTATTCGACCGAGAACGGAAATCCAAGGAGTTTTCACACTGATTTACGAGTTCGGTATTACCGGCGACTGCATAGCTGCCCGGTTAAGTTTTACTAAATGAGGTGTGGAATTTGCTTGATTACCATCAAGTAACTTCGTTCATAGATTCCCGGATCCTACAATTTGTTATTACAATCAATTTTTCTTTGTTTTTCATGAATTTCAATTATTTTTTATTTCCATGATTTTTTCAAAATTCATCCAATTATTTCTGACTGGTTGATGTTTCAATGTCCGGTTGGTGAATTAGCGATCCACGTGTTGGTTACTCGAGGTAAGGAATGTCGAGTGGGCAAGGTACCGTGACATGATTAAACGCGCCATTTCGTCGTGTCGAGTTAGGATAAGCGTTACTAGTACAATGACGAAGCGCATGGAGATCATGAAGTTTGCTGTACATAGATGGGTGTACACGTTGGATGAATAGGGTGGTTCAACCTTGGGTGAAGATAATCGAGGGACGATGACACGGCGGGATGCTTTGAAATTATACGAGCCCGTAGCACGTTTATAGGAGAGAAGAGATGCGAACCAGCGTGGTTGATGTCGCATATCGCACGGAATTTCAGGAGGGAGAGACTCTTGGCTTGTGCAGAAATGACAAGGAGCGTTCGACTGTCAATGGTGAAAGTAGAAGAGAGGGAGCGAGGTTGAGGTAAAGGGATGAAAGTTATGAGGGCAGTCGCTTCGCAACGGAACACTTCAGGCTGGCTTGGTTAATGGCGAGCAATTATGAAAAGCGAGAGCCGAGGATGGTAGGAAGGGAGTCCACCTACCTCTTGTCACTGTTGGCAAGGGGTAGGTAGATCCAGGGGGATGGAAATACCGAGGAGAAGCGGAAGTTAAGAAAGAGCGAGGAGAAAGCGCGAAAGACAGAAGTGGAAAAGCAAAAAGTGACGGTGAATGAGCGCATTAAGAGGATAAATAGACGGAAGTGAAAACAAAGAGAGGCAAAGAGAGAAATGGCGGGATACAAAAATATATAGGCAACCATAGAATCTACGGGATGCATTAAAAATCTTTAAAAATATTCGCGTATCGTTCTTCTCGCTCGAGAAATTGGAATGCTTGAAAAGCCTGTTTTGTTTTTAAGGGGATTGATGAGAAAGTTAAATCGGAGTCGTAGTTAGAGTCGGGATAAGTGACCTGTACGTTCATCATTGCGATGGGAAGAAAGAATTCAAATAATTTTAATGGAAAAATTAATTATGGAGAATGTTAATTTGTATAGAAAAATGTTGTTTCGGATCGAAAGATTCTGGGGTATTTGACAAATTGACCTTAATACTTTCGAGAAAGACGTTTTACAAAAGTTATCTTTCAGAAATTGAAGCTAGTGGAACGGGTTTTCAATTTTTGGTGAATAATTGACAAATTTTTCCTTTCGCCACTGTCTCTCTCTCTCTCTCTCTCTCTCTCCCTCTCTTTACCTCGTTATCCTCGGTTTCTCGAGGTCAAAACTTTTTTTTCCTGGCTCACAGGACTTTCCTACCTTGTAAGAAAAACACGGGGTGAAAATAGCCGAAGAAGCGAAAAGCTTGAGGTTCTCGTTGCAGCGGGATGAAAAGCAACATACAACCCCTCGAGGTAGAGAAATATATATTTAGACGGTGACTACGCATATAACGTGGTTCCTAAAGCAGGAGGGTCAAAACCGGAGAGAGAGAACGAAAGACAGGGTTCTCGAGATCCTTAATTTATACGAATGAAATTTAGAACGAGAAAGGGTGAGAGGTGGAGTGGCCGGAGAGTGAGAGAGAGGGATGAAAGAGGGGGAAAAAGAGGACAGAAAAAAAATATAACCACCGTACGCATCTTTGGTACCGTGAAGTACCAGGAGGAAGAAAGACTCGAGAAAAAAAAAAACTCTTCGAGACTGGAGCGTTCTTTTAGAGTACGAACGCTGTATCGCCGGAGGAGCAGCGGCGCCTTTGAGAATTTATGCATGAATTCGTAGTATCAAACTCTCCCTCTCTTTGCTTCGCTTTCATCTATGCGGATCTAGCACAGAAGTGTACCAGGTATGCGCATAACATTTGGACAAGCTACGAAGATTTCCGGAGTATCATACCTAAGGGCAGACTCTCGAGCCGGAAGGTCGAGTGTACTATGGATGGGTCTAAGGATTAATTTAACCCTTTGACTCATCGTGAAATGTTTTTTCTTTTCGTTGCAATAACACTGAGAGACTTGTATATTTAGTAAGCATAACTATCATACCTGGAGCGAAGCTAATTGAAAATAAACATAAGAACCGTGGTTGATTAAACATTAAATCATATGTGAAAAATATATATTCGTGTGATACATTTTACAATAAAAAATGACTGAGATGAAATATATTTTTGATTTTTTAAGAATATTTGCGATAGGTGAGAAGTAGATACCGACAGTCGATAAGGTAGAGCGCGATTACCGACTGGCGCCACTCGAGCGTCTTTTCGAAATAAACAAATAAAATTGCTTATTTTTTTTTAAAGAAACGTATTACAATGTACCACTAGATGCTTGTTAGACGAATGGCGATTTGAATTTGTTCAATGATTAAAAAATTTCGTATCGGTGACAGTTATAAGTATTGGCAAAGGCGTTTAGAAAGCACGTCTGGTACTCGATTATAAATGCAATTGTCATGTCCTGTCGTTTCTGGAGCTGGCATTGAACCGATACACATTGCTTATCCAGGATCGATCTGGACCCTCGATGAAGAGACCCGTCCAAGACTTCGATACAACGACGACAAAAAAATCTCTCCTACGAGAGTCTTCGCGAGATAAGAGATAACCCGTTTCTCTTCATCCTCTTTTGCCTCTTCGGATGCTCCTCATACCTGCGTCTCGGCTTATCTTTTAAATGAGATTTTCTTCTCATTTTCTACGAGGGAATCGTCGATATAGCGTTATACGTATATCGTGGTAAAGTTAAACCAGTACAGCCGTTCACGATCGTGTAGTGATTGTCACCGGTTCTTCGGTGAAGATGAAATTTATACATTTTATAGATTTATTTATTCTTCGTTACGTTGACAATTCCTTTTGGACTAGTTTCAGAGAACTTTCCATTTTCCTTTTTGTACTTGACGATAAGTAGACCATTTTTCGTTATAGGTGGCCAATCACTGTGCCAAGTGGTAAAAAAACAGGTGCCTGTACCTATATAGAGCTTTATGTAGAGTTAAGAGGATGGATCGAGTCCTCGACGCATCGATCTCGCGACCCTGACACGATTATTAGCGAGCTTTGCATCGTTGTAGCCGATGGTGAATACATTGTAGCCCGACAACAACGATTATTGATGAGTTGCCTGAGAAACGGGTGACCGATAGTTCACTCGTATTCTCACAATATTTTTTACCTTATTCTTACCAATAAACGACATTTTTACTACGAAATATTATATAAAATAATAATAATAATAATAATAATAATAAATAAATAAAATTCCTTAATCAAATTTTCATCGAAGATTTTATGGAAGCTTTAATAATGAATTATTGTTTCGATAAAACAATCGTGTGTCGTCCTTCGAACAAGCTTATTGAAAATGAAAAAAATCTTCGAATATTAAATCATTCTTTGTATTAGGAAGAAAATAAAAGTAAATGGAGCAATATTAAAATTCGAAGCATTTCATTGTACCGCACGTGCGATGTTAATATGCATATGCATGACACAGTGAGAGTAAAACGCCGGCTCTTCGCTCGTGATTTTCATGGAATATTGCAGCGTAAGGATCGAAGTGAATCCTACGAAGCTTGCGGCTATACCAGATATATATATATACGAGTATTCCAGGCTCGGCTTGAATTGTGAAATCGTTCTCGTATTACCGATATACTAGCAGGGATTCGTTCGGTGGCATCGAAACTATACGTAATGGCGATCTGGAGATCATTTTCAAGAGCTTATTGGGTGCGCTTACTGCTATATAAAATTACGTATGTATGTGCCCATACAAAACCATATATATATATATATATATATGGTTTAGGTTTAGGTTTGTATATATATATATATGGTTTTGTATGGGCACATACGCAATTTTATATAGCAGTAAGCTATATATATATATATATATATGCAATATCAAACAGACTGTATAAGCACAACATCTGGGAGCACATCGAAGAATGAAAAATTGGACGTTTAGATTATTTTATTTGAACCAGAAATCAAATTAAGATATCCTGTCATCAATTGTTCGATATTATTATTATTATTATTATGATAGATTAAAAAAAATTATTATAAATTAATGGCTGCAGCAAATTTTCAATAACATAACCAAATTTAGTTACATGTTTGATATTTTTTCTTCGATAATATGATAAAATAATTTCACAATGCGATATTCAAAATTGATTACCGCAATACAATTTTCATTTTAAAACTTTTCTCAGGAAATATTTAATTATTCGAGAAGATAAAAAAAATAGTGAAATCGCGATGTAACAGTTATTGATAAGAGAAAAATAATAAGATGTCTTGGGTAACGGTATGGGTTATGAAAATACTTACGTAGCAAAGCATTTCGATCGTATTTCAAAAAATTCCGTCTCGAAGCTTCCGTTTATTATTACGTTTTCGAAGAAATCTCGAGTTTCCATCAGGAGGGGGTTGTCACCCCCAGAAAGGTGGGGGTAGATTACGGAACTGTGTACGATGCGAAGCGTCTGGACCGGAAGTAACAGTGTTTCGTTGAACTTATAGCGCAAATTTGCCCATGGCAATTCTACGAAGAAGATATCGTTGTTTATTTCCTTGAATTTGATCGTTTTCGCAAGATCGAACTATTAATTCGAGACGCAATAAACTTAATTATCGATTAAACAAACGAATAATGTTATAGTAAAATTTTGCTCATTAGCGAATCACGTCACTCGTTACTAAAAGCAGCGAACAACCTTCACCCTGTCGTACGAATGTCACCGAAATTTTCTCTAACAAGGGGTTGATTTTTTATAGATTTATTTTTTTCTTTTTCAAAAAATCACGTTTACTAATCACGATTTAGCTAGACTTTTTGTAACAGAGCGCAAACCGTACGTATGGGCGGTTGGTCGAGCACTGCATGTACGGTACAGCTAGAGGTGCACCTACTACGCGCCGGTCTCGGCCCACTCATCTCTCGGCGCGCCAGCATGGACGACAGAGACTTCCCGCCACCAATCTCTCGCCCCCTCCCCCTGCCATCTCGTGCATCTTTTGTTAGATTTTACACTCTATATATATATACGTTTGTCCCAGTAACTTCGTGGCTTTCTCGATTACACAAGAAACGAGGAGAGCCGAGATTCGACCATAATCTTTGACTCGAAATTTAACGAGCAAAATCGTCTTGGCAACTCATAGTGGGTTCGAATCGCTGCCATGGTAGTGACAGAAGACAAATTTAAGAATTGATAGATTCGTGGAATAAATAAAATCAAAATTGTCGCAATTTACAGAACGAAATTGAGGAATTCATTTGTCAACTGTCAACTGTCAATACTGTCATTAAATTTTCAATTATACATTGTCATCGTCTTAATTTATCGAATAAATATATTTTCATTCCAGTACAAACTTACATTGAGCAAAGAGAGAATTTTTTAGTTACCACTATTTTTCACCCCAAATCACAATTCCTTTAATTCGCACCCCTATGCACCACTCGAGATATTCTCTTTCAACGTCCCTCTAACCCCTTTCCTAAATCTTCAACCGATTATGGATTTCTCAACGTCTTTAGCCTCGTCGTTTAATTAAGTGGCATAACCTGTGCCACTTCGTCATCCCCAACCCTCTTTTATCCTCGCGTCGTCGGAGCCCATCCCCCTTACAGTTTCATGTTAGTCGCCCGAGGCTCGTACCAAGAAACGTGCTACATCCCTCGGCCCTCCCCCTCGATGTACGACCTCGCAAGTTTCCTACTTTACCGTTTAAACTCCCGCAACCCCTTCCGCATTAAACATCCCCCTTGCCTTGTACCATCTCGTCCCCCCCCCCCATCTCACCCTCTTCTTAACGTAGCGCATCATCAGTCTGTACACAAGCCCCCGAACAGCCTCGTTGTCCTACCCGATTTCCCGTGAGATCGATATCACGGTGATTTTCAAATTGACGCGGCGCGCGACAATCTTTCTCCTCCCACCGGTATAATGCAGAATCCGTGTCCTTTTGAGACTCTTAGTTGAATTTTATCAGCCACGAAGATTTTTCGATGAAAATCGGAACGAGGGTACGTGCCAAGGGAGCAATTCCATATCGCCGAGAGACATTTTTATCGAGAAATTTCTTATCGTCCTCATCCCCCGTCGGGTCGTAAGCATTTTCATCTTGAATATTTCATTGGTTGCTTTCGAATCGTATCGACGCACCGGGGGGACGTAAAATAAT
>JAPYZT010004970.1:0-14062 GCA_030522965.1 Tryphoninae sp. A BG-2022a
ATGACAACACATAAATAGTGTCAAATTAAACATTATTGATTAAACTTTCATAATAAAGCAATTACAAACGAACAAAACAATGTAAATCCTAAAAAAATAATATTTATTTTAAACGGAACACTTTCCCCAGTACTCAGCCGCCCAGGAATAGTCAGCCTCACAGGACCCAATAGTCAGCCTGCTACATTGTTATTACACTTTTGGCATGTGAAGGGTAAATGTGCTGTTTCCATAAAGTTTGCCACTAAATCCACTGCATTTTACGTGGTACCATGCGGGGCAATCTCACTCTTTTTTTTAAACTATTAATCCATGGTTGGAACTCAGCCGCAATGCAAATTTCCATAGTTAGATCTAATCTTCACGTTTTTTGTCAAGTTTGGGAATATGGTAGAAATGTAGCTACGGGGGGTCCACCGGAATCAGTTAAATTTTGAAAGTGGTCTATGAGGAAAAAAGCCTGGGTACCTCTGTTCTACAGTGAGGGTAATCCGACATTTCTTATCATTTCTTTAAATGTATTCCATCATTTGCATAGACGCGTGTATTTTTGTAACTGTTTTCAGTTAATAATGGATACAACTCCTCAGGAAGCCGCTCAAGCTGTAGCATTACTTCAACCAAGCCACGGACAACGTGAGGTCGCTCGAAGACTTCGAATTAGCAGATCTTCAATGCAACGAGTTTACAGACGATACTTAGAGACTGGAGCATTCGATCGCCGTCCAGGTATGGGCAGACCTAGGGCTACATCAGCAGCAGATGATCGTTACATCCAACTTACTGTTCTGCGAAATCGTCGACTCAACGCAGTGCAAGTCCAATAAAGTCTGCGTGATGAACGCCAAGTGGTCATAAGTTCAGATACTGTTAGAAGGAGACTTGCTGAACGGGATCTGACTCCAAAAAAAGTGGCAACAGGCCCAGCATTAACGGTAGCCCACCGTCGAGCATGACTTGAACTTGCTCAAGAGCATAGAGATTGGACGTTGGAGCAGTGGAGTAAAGTACTCTTCACTGATGAGACAAGGGTGAGTCTACATGGAAGTGATCAACGTCAGAGAGTATATCGTCGCCTTGGAGAACGTTATTATCAATGTTGCATCGAAGAAACTGTTGCTTATGGAGGAGGATCTGTAATGATGTGGGGCGGCATCTCATTATCTGCACATACAGCTTTAGTTTTCATTGAATCGACGGGCCATATATGTGGATTGACTTCTCATCGCTGCATTTCTCTTCATGTGGTGGCACGCAGGATATGCAGTTGATGCATAATAATGCACAACCTCACGTTGCTCATGTGGTGACCCAGTATCTACGCGACGTTGGCATTTGTACGATGGACTGGCCAGCTCGAAGCCCGGACTTGAACCCTATAGAGCACTTATGGGATGAGCTGAAATGTCGGGTTCGAGCCCGGGTACCTGCTCCAACAAGGCTTTCAAAGCTGCGAATCGCAATTGAAGAGGAGTGGAATGCAATTCCCCAAGATTTCATCGTCAGGCTCGTGACATTATGAATATGAGGATGCTATCAGTTATCAGAGCAAGAGGAGGGGACACTGAATACCAATTGTAAACTTTTTTTTCAATCTTTTTCTTTGCTTCCGGCTTTAATTTGTTTTTTTCGATTCATCTTTGTAAAATTTTTAATAAACATTTAATTGATTGATAAATCATAATGTGTTTCCATTAATTCTAATCATCATGAAACGCACTTTCTATAGACATGACTTTGACAGTCGTAAGTATTATACTTTTTCAGAAAATCGGACTAGAGTTCAAAAGTAGCAGGTGGCCCGGTTTATCTGCTGTTCAGTGCATTTCGTTTAAAATAGAGCAGTAATTTCCCATTGTCAGAAAGGAAATTCCTATCGCGAAATTACAAATTTGTTAAATACAAGTAAAACTAATATCGTCAGCATAATAAACAAATATAAGAATTTCATGATCTAAATTTGTTAAGAATGAATTTAAAATACGAAAATTCATTTTAACGTCCGATGTGGGAAATTCTAAAAAACAGAAAAACAGCCATTCTATGGTGGGTCTAAATATGTATGTTCATGGTTAACTGAACGTTTCCATGTAAACGTCGCGATATTCGAGGTAAGAGAATCATATTCAAGAATAAAAGATACAAATTCTATCGAATGTCTGCAAGCACATCAATTTAATATTCTCCAAGAATTTAATACCGTTTTTTCTTCGATTTGCTATTATCACGGCGTGAAATAAAATATCGGAATGCCCAGACGAATGAAAAATATATATGTATACATCAATGATTGATTAACGAGTTGAGCGATTCACAAAAATAGAATATCGAGCGTTGACGCACGAGCCAAATTGGACGAGGATTAGACAAAAGCGTGATATTAACGAGGTCGAAATGGCAAAAAAGGTAAAAAAAACGGTCGTTTTATATCACGATGGGTTTCTTAAGGGGGTAAACCACTCTAGAGGCCAGAAAATATAGCAACCTTTAGCATTTTTTTTCAAAGAAACTGAACGATGTATCGAAATTCGGTAAAAAGCTTTTAATTATACAAGTGTTGAGTACTGTTTATAAATTTTATCAGAGCTGTACTAAACAAAATGGCAGCTTGCCAGCATTTTCCCAGCTGCGTCTTTGCTTTTTCATTGCTGCCTGGCCGAACCAAAGCTACAATAATGGACCAAAAGGAATTCAATATAGTATGATAACAGTTTCGACACTACGTAGGACTTTTTATTTATATTGCATAATTCAAATGTTATTAACAATTTTAGTGCATTTTTTTGCATTTTATCGAAATTTGTGTTCAACAACGCGCTACTTTTGTAGCCATCAATTTAAGGTGGTAAATACCCCATTATTATATGAATATATTTTGAATATATTTTTTGCGTATACGAGAATGCAAGAGCAGAGTTGGCTCAAGAGGTTGCCAAAGAACGTGCGACGTCAAGATTGCGTCAATGATGAACATAAGTCTAATTATTAGCTGAGTTATTAATATTAGAAGCTATTACTCATCGAAGATTTCTCTAGGCAGGAATACGCACGTATATATTTTAATATACAGGGTGGCCCGCATAACTCTTAACAGCTGAATATTTCGGAAACTATTTGTCCAATCAAAAAGTTGTTCATGAGAAAGTTTTATGCTTTTGAGGGGCCTTTCTAACTATAAACATATTAAGTTACTCCCTGCCCCCCTTTATGGGAGGCACGGGGTAACTTTACAATTTCAAGCTGGACCCCCTATAAATCGTTAGATGGTTGGATTCTACGGGAAAAAACAATTAAATTTTATTCGAAACATTTTTTTGTCAGATGTGATTTTTTGTCAGATAGGGGGTCCCGTTTGAAATTGTAAAGTTACCCCCTGCCCCCCATAAGAGGGGGCAAGGAATAACTTCATATTTTTGTAGTTAGAAAGGCCCCTCGAAAACATACAACTTTCTCATGAACAACTTTTTGATTGAACAAATAATGTCCGAAATATTCAACTGTTAAGAGTTATGTGGACCACCCTGTATATTGGTTATACTCGATTCGAGGGCGAACGTCGATTAAATTTCGCAATTTTCCTTTCTAGCCTGAAAATTTTCATTGTTTTTTTTTTCGTACAATTGAGAAAAAATAAGATATCATTTCAAGTGGCTTACCTCGACCGGTATCATAATAAATGTAACTAGTAGATCAGCCACGGACAAGTGACAGATCAATATTCGAGACCGGAAAGATATTCTAGATTTTCGATATCTGTCACACGTCAGAGTGATGAAGACGGTCAAGTTTCCAATTGCGGAGACGACAAAGCACAGGCAGTAGATGACAATGACGGTCAACGATTGACTGATGAACATCAAGTTCGGCGGTAGAGTAGCGTTTATCATTTCGCTATCGTCTACCATGCTGTTAGCGACGTTTCTGAAACTAAACGTTGCGTAAACGTTGCGGCAAGAATAAAAATAATTTGTCGTTCCTAAGAAAAAGAAAACTGTACAAATAAAACTAGAAACAAACTCCTAGAAATAAAACAAAAAATCTAGAAAACTAGAAATAAAACTACAAATATAAAAAACTAAAAATAAAATCAAGTAATTAACTTGTTCCCTGATTTCAATCGAATCGTAATATTTTAATGTATATTTGTTTGTTTGTAATCGTTAAAGTAATTATCCATTATTCCTGATAAATATTCACTCCTATTCGGCCTTCTCAATATTTCCTCGTTTAATGACATCAATTTATTTAGATCACCTTTTTTACATGGAGAGTACATAGATTTTTCATTCGTCAACAAATGCGATAAACACACGCGTATTTATCGATGTTTGCTCTGTGCAATCTTTTAGCGTGGTATCGATACATTCTTCTCTCTTGCCACCGATAATTTTTTGCTCGAAAGATGCATCACATTTTTACAATGACAATTTTATATTTTCACCATTATACATCGTTATTTAACAAACACTATCGTTATGTTTAATCGTATCGTTAAAGTGTGGCGAAATATTTCGCGATTTTAATTAACCGAAAATTTATAGACTATTATTATTATTATTGTTATTATTATTATTATTGTTATTATTATTACTATTATTATTGTTATTATTATTGTTGTTATTATTATTACAGTTATTATTATTATTATTATTATTATTATTATTATTATTATTATTATTATTATTATTATTAGAAACTTCACTCTGTTTTGGGGCAAAACTTTGACCCGTCGTGGATTAATGTTCGCGCGTTAATTGACTCGATCGTGGAATTTTCAAAATTTTTTCAAAGTAATTTTTGTTGATGTGAATAATGATCGCGCGCTTTTCTTACTTCGTCAAAAACATTTTGTAGTCGAGCTTTCGATCTGCGCGCCCGGAGGGTCGAACGGGGAATGAGTTCTTTATGCTCCGCCCGTGTGCGAGATGAACGTTTGGAATGATTTGCTGCGCTCAACACGATTACGCAAGCTCGAAGCTGCTGTTATATAGCTATGACTCGGTCGTAGGATGTACATCGAAGAAAAATATATTTTGAGAAAGTAAATTGCATATTTCATCTTTTATCGTGTATTATCGAGTTTACGCCACGTTTATCGTATCGCTACGAAGAAATGGAAGCTGAGATATAAATATTTTCGAAGTATCGATACATTGATATCGGAAAATTGCAAATCCATAAGGCATGATTTAATATTTGCATCCGTTTATAGAATTTCATTTTTAATGAAGTGTAAGTTGTTTGTCGTTATTTTCAAGCGAAAAATGGAATTTGTCAAACATTGCAGTTGGATAGTTTTTTCTTTTGGAAACTGAGATATAAATATTTTCGAAGTAACGATACATTGATATCGGAAAATTGCAAATCCATAAGACATGATTTAATATTTGCATCGGTTTATAGAATTTCATTTTTAACGAAGTGTAAGTTGTTTGTTGTTATATTCAAGCGAAAAATTGAATTTGTCAACCATTGCAGTTGGATAGTTTGGAGGTGACAAAATAATTTTATTATAGAAACAGGAGGAAAGGATTCATTAAGGAGTAAGCCCTAAAATAGCAATACTCCACCCCACGAGTTAAACAAACATTTCATAGCAACAAAACACTTTTTCTGTGAATGAGAAAGTTCGCACGGTTTGTATTTGTGGTGGGAAACAGAATTGCCAGGAATGGTAGGGTAATATAACTTTGCAATGATTAGTTTTTATCGACCGGGAATAAATTCATTCGAGGGATTGGTCACTCGCAGATTCGGTGGCACAGCGATTTCCAAAAGAATCGATTCCTTGCGATTTCCACTGCGATTCCCTTGATTTCCGAATCAATAAGATAATCTGCATTTTTACACGATTTCTGCTGATTCCAGCAATTTCCAGTGATTCTCGAACTTCAGAAATCAGTGAATTCTGGACTGTTAATTAATAAAAAATCTTTCATAAATGCTTGCTCGCTTGGAGAGGGGATAAGTGATGCCCAGCGATTCCCAAAATCACACGATTTCTTTATGATTTCCATTGATTTCCTATCCATTTGGAGAAATCACGAGGAAATCAGGATTAATCATTCGACTTCAGCGATTTCCAGCGATATTTAGTAATTCCTGGTCTGATTTCAGATGAAATGGTTCACTGACTTCACGAGTGGCCAACCCTTCGGCGACGTTGATTATAATTTTTTACCACGGGTAGGAAAAAAAAACTTACACTCGATGTCGTTGCGATACATTTATTAAGATATAATGGTTCGCTCCGTGAGATAAAAAGAGATCCGAACACATACAAATTCGCTTATATAGGGTGCGTGCTGAGAACGGTCACAGAATGAAAGCATCAATTTACCAATGTCAGTTTCCAGCACGTGGTACATCCACGCGGTACAAATTTCCATAACATTTTGGCTCTTATTAATTCGTGAATTCGATGACAAAATCAAGAACGTTCGCAGCCTCACCAAGAGGATGAAATGTTTGCGGATCACAAAATGGTATTATGCATCCATTATTACGCGTCTCGTTGGTTTTTTCGCCATACGCTATGTCACGTGGGTGCTTTCATTGGTTCTCGGATTTAATAATCCAATTTCCTTGATTGATCGAAATAATACAAAAAACGCTATCGAGTTGATTAAATATTACACGAATTTTACGATTGTAATTCGAACCGGAAATGATTAATTTGAAAATAATATTATCGTAATTACAAAGTTGTGAAAGGAAATTCACACTCGTCATCGCAAGCGATGTCGCAAATATTTTTCTGTACGTCGTAAACGCGATCGCCGAGTACATTGATCGATTTGATAAAAAATTCTTTTTTCTCGTTTGTACAAGCTACCGTTCGAAATTTTAATACATTTTTCATATTTAAAGATAGTTGATTCGCGCTTAGGTTTAAAAATTCACCATCACCCGCGATCGTACCGTAGAAAATTTTACCACTGGCATGACAGTTGAAAGGTTCGCAATATAAGTTAATCACCAGTGTCAATTGGCCTTTCAAGGTCAAGCTGGAGGTCATCGAGATTTCCTGTTATTAGAAATAAATTGATTGATATATCGGTGTTAATGTGGTGCGAGTATTAAAGTCAAATATTGGTCGATCTAATATTAATATCAACAAATATTGATGAACAAATGATAAATTGTTGAATTTAAAATCAATTTTGGGAATGGAGTTATTGCTTCTTGTTCGTAAAATTTCGCAATAATACATTCGCAAAATTTATTTTGTGTGCAATCTGGCAATCGTAATATCGAAATTGGTAATGGAGCAGCGTAATGGGATTCGAAGTACGCGTTACAATATATTACTGCAATAGTAAACATCGTGCATATATGGGGCATTCCAAGTCAAATCGATCACTGTTAATTTTGTTGAAATTTTTACCATATGGTAAAATGGTTTTCTTTGAAAAACTGAAAAATTTCATAGAATATGACATTGAATGTTTTTTTTGTACTTTTTTCCTGGAAAGTGCGTTTAAAAACGATAAATTTTGAAAAAAGACATCTCTATTAAGGGAGTGAACTACGCTAGAGGCCGAGAAATATAGCAAATTTTGGGATTTCTTTTTAAAGAAAGTAAGCAACGTACCAAAATTTGGTGCGAAGGTCCTTATTATACAAGAATCGAGCACTGTTTATAAATTTTATCTTTTCTTTTTCATAGCAGCCTGGCCAATCCCATAACTGCTGTAATTTCAATGCTACAATAATGAACCAAAATGAATTCGATGTAGTATGATAATAGCTTCGATACTACGTAAGATTTTTTGTTTATATTGCATAATTCAAATGTTATTAATAACATTCGTGCACTTTTTTGCGTTTTGTCGCAATTTTTGTTCAACCACACGCCACCTTTGCCAAAATCAATTTAAAAACAAATCCTACGTAGTGTCGAAGCTATTAGCATACTATATGGAATTATTATTGGTTCATTATTGTAGCTATGAAATTACAGCAGTTATGTGTTCGGCCAGGCAGCAATGAAAAAGGAAAGACGCAGCTGGGAAAATGCTGGGAAATCGCCATTTTGTTTAGTACAGGACTAATAAAATTTATAAACAGTACTCGATACTTGTATAATTAAAAGCTTTTTACCGAATTGCGATATGTTGTTTAGTTTCTTTGAAAAAAATCCAAAAGTTTTCTATATTTTTCGGCCTTTAGAACGGTTTCCCTCCTTAAGCAATTTTTGACACAGTTATGAGTATTTCTTTAAAAAATCATAACTTTTTTTTCATTTGGGTAAATACATTTTTACAAATTCACAAAATTGTTGTTAATGGAGTAATGTGACGGTTTAACGGTCTTCGTGTAACGATCTTCGACTTTTGACGTGGAATGCAAAATATATGTAATATATGCATGACAAGATCCTCACTCACGATGCTAACTGGTCATTTGAATGGCATTTCAGACCATGCAGAACGAAGCTTTTGATTAGTGCATTGATGTCAAAGCAAGGATAATCGATTACCTCGTGAAGGGGAATTATGCATCCAGGTTTGACAAGCGTTACGATATGTCCCTCAACGGCTGTTATTGATGTCATCCCCGGATGCACGATCGCACCTCCGCTCAAATGTCTCCAAGGTTGGTCACCCGGTATCCACATCCGTACCTGCTTCACTTTTGGCAACGTCACCAAACCTCAAACGACAGGTTAATACAAGAAAAAATAATTATTAAAATACAAATTGTCGAGTAATCTTATTTTTTAGAAATCAAAAAAAAAAGTTACATAAAAAAGTAATTCGAACGATTTTTCTTATACGAGTTGTTAATCACTTTATACTTTTTCGTGCTTATAGTATTTTTTTCTCGTTTTTCTTTTTTAGGAGTCAATGTTACATGCGACGTGCAGTTTGAAATTTCGATCGGTACTCCAGCAAGCACTGAACAACCGATTGGGTTTAAAATTGGCAGATACACAGAGAATTATGGCAAAAAGTGGCTCTCACTATTGTTTTTTCCACAATTTTGGAAATAGTGTTGCAGGCGACGAGCAATTCAAAAACACCATTCTTACTTTTTCCGGCATTGAGCGTTAAAGTTTTGAGGTTATCTAGAGAATTACGGTAAACAATTTGAAAAAAAAAAATACTAAGAGCCACTTTTTGCCACAATGCTTCGTGTACTTGCCACTTTTTAACCCGATCGGTTGTTTAGTGCTTGTATGTTTACTGAACAAATTTACGATCAAAATTTGATATAGACGTCGAGCGATTCGAAAACGCGAACCGCATTTTCTCCAGCAGTAAGCAACCGATTGTGTTAAAATTTTCAGTGTGTCTAGAGAATTATGGCAAAAAGTGCCTAAATACTTTATTTTTCCAAAAGTTTTGTCATAGTTCTCTAGATACCCTCAAAACTTTAACGCTGAGTGAGTGCCAGAGAAAATACGCGTGGCATTTTCGAAATGCTACGCTTCGGAACACTATTTTCAACACTTTTGAAAACAAACGATAGTCAGGTACATTGTGCCACAATTCTCTATGAACTCGCTAAATTTCAACATTATCGATGACTCAGTGCCAGAGGAAAAGCGTTTTTAAGAGACAGGGTAACTACCGACGAGCTACTTGCACTTCGAAAACGGAATCCGTAAATTGTCCGGCACTGAGCAACCGATCGCCTTAAAATTTGGAGGATACATAGAGAATTGTGGCACAAAGTGCATGACAGTCTTATATTTCCAAAATTTTGGAAAAATTTTTCCGGTGGTAACTGAATCTGCAAAATTTTTTCCAAAATTTTGTAATAATAAGACTGTCATGCACTTTATGCCATAATTCTCTATGTATCCTCCAAATTTTAAGGCGATCGGTAGCTCAGTGCCGGACAATTTAAGTTTCCCGTTTTCGAAGTGGAAGTAGTTCGTCGCCAGTTACACTACCTCTTAAAGCGCTCGTTGCCTGTGACACTGACTCTTAATACCCCGACCATAAAATGAAAACAAAAATCGTTTGGAGAATCTTTGCGTACCAACGAGTATACCGTAACCCCACATAAATTGATCCGATTTGTAACGAGCCTGTGGATCGCTGGGATAATGAACTGACGTTGGAGCCAATATCGGTGTTCCTTCGCTATAATACTCGGCGAGTAACGTGCGGGCGTACGTGAGCAAGGAGGCGCGAAGTTTGAGATGCCTGCTGATGTGGGTCCACGATGTTCCGGTCACATGTTTGCCACCAGGTAAGTTTGTATCAAGGGCGAGAACGTGGGGCCACGTGACAGCTGCTCCATACCATCTTGCCAATTATTATTATTATTATTATTATTATTATTATTATTATTATTATCTAGATTATATAAAGTAATTTTCAATTATTTTCTAACTGCCCGAAAAAATATATATAGGTCGTTCTTAAAAAAAAACTCTAACGTTGAGATAAATAAAACAATATGAAAATTTTGTTCATAACGTTCATATATACATCTAATTGTTCTTTATCATTTTTATTTTTTATTAACTCTTTGAAAGACGATGGTAACTCACGTTACTACTTAGATTTTTTTGAATTTTTTGAATTTAAGCATAAAAATACAGTGTAATTGGCATAATTGCTTGTGATATTAGATTTATAAATATATATAAACAAAAAAAAATGACGATTTTTTTCCGTAAACTTCATTTGTTAAGACTCTATCCCTTGAAATTTAATGAAAGTGGATTTTTGGGATCATTGGTTACGAATCCAATGTCCGATTTTTGAAATTCAAAATGGCGGACCCAGATGGCCGGCATTAATACGAAGAATTATCTGTCGGTGTTGGCCATATTGGCCCCACCATTTGGAATTACGTCAATCTGACATTCTTTTCTTAAAAAGATGTATCTGGTCAAAGAATTAACAAACATATTGATGAAAAAATGAGAAAATAATTATCGGTATCTCTAACGTCATCTCTTAAAATTTCAAGACTCGAGGATATCTTGTATCTGAGAAATAAATAAAAACATATTTCCTAAATTAACACGTGCTGTTATGGGTCAAATTGGTTTTTCCTTCTATAATCATTAAATTCACAATCATTGCCAAACAGTTTTTGACCCAAATTGCAATATTAATCAAAAATTATCTTAGAAATATTTGTGGAGCTTCATAAAATCGATTGAGTACTCATGAGATTCATAATAAATTAATTTATCTCGAATATTGCTAATTTCTGCGAGGTTAAGCTTGATAGTACTCTAATCATGGCAACGTCACAATCGCGCGCTTTTTGAAATACAAACTATGCCTTCTGACAAACTAATCTGAGAAATCAAATATTACTGCTTGAAAACGATATGTAGGAAAGTTTTTTAATAGCTGCTAAAAGTCTTGAGCGATCAAACGTCCAATTATATGGAAATAAAAAGCATTTTTTTAGCAAGCCTCCTAAGAAAGTGTACAGTTATAGTGAAGCATCCAAACGAGTTCCCGATGGAACAATTTTTCTATGATATTATAGCTGACCCACGACACCTCTTAAACCCGTGACAACACCAGTGACAAACGGCTTTACGAATTATGTAATCGCGGTGTTAGCAAGCATACTAAACTGATAACGTTAGTGACACAAATTTTTCTTTTGACTTATTTGGTTTCAGATAAACCTCCTCAATTAGTAACCGCGAAATTTGCCGGGTAAGAATTCTCACAATCATTTAAAATATCTATAATTTTAATATTTGATGGAATTTAATCGAAAAGCGTGATATTGGATACTCACCTGCTGCAAAGTTCGTCACTGTTATCACCGGAAGGTAATGTCTCACCGGTACCACAAGCGTACATCGGATATGGCAATTCCCCGACAAAACCGGAACCGACACCGGAACGAATAGCTTCTCTCAGCGCCGACCAGCTTGAATTATCAGATTCCCCCCACAGACCTCGTAACGGAAGTGCCATCAAGGTATCTTGAGTTGCAAACGTTTTAAATCGCGACCCATAGGAATTGTGTTCCGAATAATGGAGAGCATTCCGGGAGGTCGATTTCAAATTATATGGTAGAGTTCCGTTCGTCATTAGAGTCTGCAGATTCTACGCTGGCCGAGAAAATATTCATGTTTAAGTGCTTTTATGTGACTAAAACGAACATTGTATTTTCATTTAAGGAGGTTCGACATATTACAGCATCCAAAAATGCATTTTAAAAATTTATTTTTTTCTGAAAGTCACGTGTTTTTCTTGATACGTGGTTGAAATTTCATGAAATTCTGAGCAGTGGAAGTATTATGTTAAATAATTTTTTTAAGCTAGCGTTTGAAATCATTAGAAATTCAAACTTATTTAGAAAATCGTGTCTCCTGGAAAGTTGTGTTTTTTCCACCTGCAATGTCCGTTTTCTCGAAATCTACTCGTCGTATCGGCATATTTTTTGTTCACGTAACTATTACATTCAAACGAAGGATGTGTCGAGCCACGTTTTTGAAAAAACGATTCAAACCCGAGAAAAATATATTTGAAGGTAAAAAATCGTGGTATAAAATGTTAACAAAGTTTTAAAACGATGTCGAAAAAATCTGAAACAAAATATCGAAAAAATGGCTCGATACATTGTTTATAATACTTTAATATACACGCACAACAAAAATGGTCAAAATCGGACGTACGGTTCCTGAGAAAAGGTACATTGAAAATAGACATTTTTTCGAATTAATCTTTTTCGACTTTCAACTGGTCCCAAAATTGTTCTATTCCAAATATCCTCAAAAACCCTACATAGAATTATCAATAACGTCTTTCTGAATAAAACTAAAAAAAATCATCAAAAAATGTTGAATAATTTTGAAGAAACTTCAATTTGAAGCAACGAAGATCAGATCGGTGTTTCCAAATATGTCGAACCTCCTTAACTGGGTTTTTAGCAAAATGATCTTAAATACGGTATGCACAATTTCGATACGATAAGCGCAATTAACCTAATTTTACAATATTTAGTCGATAACAACTTAGCGAAGCGACGTATCTACATTTTACTTTACTTAACTTTTCAGAAAATATCAAAACATTTTACTTTACTTAACTTTTCAGAAAATATCAAAACATTTTGCTTTACTTAACTTTTCAGAAAATATCAAAACATTTTACTTTACTTAACTTTTCAGAAAATAACAAAACTCACCCTGGGCAGAAAATCGAAAATGGAATTATCGGGTACCGGATTATCTCCTGTCTCGTCCCTCGGCCATACGTCTCTTAGAAAAATTAACTTAGGATTTTGGAAATTCGTCGCATATTCTTTGAGATAAACGAGAGACACGTTGTGAGTGTTCGTATCGTGCCAGTCGGGATATACCACGCTCGCTTTACGATAACTACCCGTATAAATAGCCTCTCCTTTTTTCAGCAGCAGAGATGCATTGGCTAATGCCATACCGAGCATATTGGTAGGAAGCTCCGATGTCTAAAATCGATCGATCAATTTGATCGAGTTATTACAGATTTATCGATATCGAGAAAACTAACTTACCATCGGAGTCAGATGGGGCGCGAGTGTTCTCTCCTCCCCATTCTCGCCAATCATAAGTTTCATCGCCTGATTCACGATATTAATTTTATTGTCGTCCATCGTATCGCCCAGAGTCGGATCGAAACCCTGATGAATGCAATGACTGTCCCACGGTGTCCCATCTGTCTTCATCGCCTCGATCGTTTTCGTCATCGATTCGATGATTTTGTCCTCATTGCCGTTGGGACAAATGTGAAGTCCGTGACTCAATGTTTCGATCTTATCAGGTTGGCTTCTCTCCGATCTCAACCCTTTCGTCAATTGTTGGATCGCTTCCAAAGGCGTTGGTCCGGCAAATACGTGCATCGATATTTCTTTCGGTAACGAAACGCCCCTCAGTATTACAAGATTCGACTCGTTCATCACCTGTTTTTTTAATATTTTTATTTTTAAACCTCTATGGGCCGAATTTTTGTTTTAAATTATCTATTCTGGCTTTTTTCTCATGAAAAAAGTCAGAATTACCATTATTATTTTACCAAATAATTCGGGCTTTTTTCTCATGAAGAAAGCCAGAATTATTTGGTAAAATGTCGATACCTTAAAATGT
>JAPYZT010004974.1:0-14086 GCA_030522965.1 Tryphoninae sp. A BG-2022a
TCTCTCTCTGTCTCTCTTTCTCATTTCCCTTCTTTCTGGCTTCGTATTCGCTTTATGCAAATTGTGACACTATTTCATAATTGACGAAGGCAACCCGCGCCTTCGACGTTCTCTACCCGCTAAAAGGATTTCGCAATTTTGTTGAATAAGCTCGAGAGATTCTTCCAAACCCCACTAACCCCTGCCCTCCCCCCACTCTTTCCCCCTATGCAGACACACACACACACATACACACACGTACTCCCCTGCAATTTCTCGTTGAAAATTCCTATAAACCGAGCCATAGGATTTCTTCCCGAAGCGAAGAACCTCTTGCAATTTTGTCCAATAAATCCTGAGATTCTTTCTCAGGGAGGAACGAGTGGGGTGAGAGAGGGAGACAACAACGTTCTTCGCAGAATTCTAGTTTTTCTGGAAGCTTCGTTCGATTTATAATAACGATGTTGGGTTATTTCGCGTGGTTATCCATCGCGGACTCGAGGCCATTTCTTCTCTTTTCTCTTCTCGTCGCGGTCTCCGATCTTTCTCTTTCTCTTCACATATATATATATATATATATATATATATATACAGCAAACAATTATGTGGTTTCGTCGATAATGACTTGGCAATGCTACGATGCAACATTGTACGTTATTTCTCGCGTGTTCGTCCGACACAAATTGTTCCGACGTTGCACGCGTCACGATTTAACCCTATTCGCGCTTGCGCACTCGGTTCTCCGAAGATTTTTCAAAAAAAAAAGTTACATTACGGACTTACATGTTTCAAGCCAGCTACATCGCGTTCTCATTCTCGTTTTGTATATACGTTTTGTCACGGGTGAAAAAACTGTTTTTCTTCCATTTATCACTTATTCTATCGTCCATTTCCCTTCCCTCGTGCCACTTCCATTTTTCAACCACAAGTTTTGCCACAATGTTGCAAAACGAAACGATCGATCTTTTAGTCAACGTTCGCGAATCAAGCGTGTCTGGAAGCTGACTCGGGCGAGCTCGCGATGCACGCGATGTTGGCGAAGAACGAAATCACCCCCCTTCCCCTTGACACACCGGGAGATCGCAAAGTCTAATTGCAAATTCCATTCAGCCCTCGAGCGATGTTTGCCCCGTGCGATGTGTGTTAAACTTCGGAGGGGCTTCAACATCGTCCGTTGCGTTTTCGACGGGTAAACACAACGCGAGGCGTCCCTTAATCGCACGCGAAGCCACGGGATGGGAAAACCTTCGGGGATCGTCCAATTGAGCACGAATGAACGTGGCTAGCGAGTGACGCGATGCAACGTTGCACTCCCACGTCGCGTATAACGCTTCACTAAAACGTGTACAGGCCGAAGTAATATCGTGCTTCACGCGAAAAGCTCGCTTCAAAAAAGAAAAAAAATGAAAATTACGCTATCTACCGGTCAAGATCCGTTGTTATTGTCGCTTTTTCCATTTTTTCTTTTCTCGTTCGTTTCGTCCGCCATTTTGCGTGCGGGGACTCGACGCCATTTTAGTCGCGATATCCCTCGATCACTGGAACCTTCCACGAAGCCTCTCGAGGGGAGAAACTCACGCAAACTCCCGCGGGAATCGGGACACGAGTTGAGAAAGTAAAAGAAGAAAAAAACGAAGCGAGACCGGGCTGCAAAAAACGCATATGGCGATATTACGATTTTAATCGTTTCGCGTTAAGCCGGTAAAGTAGGAAACTGTAATTGGCACTATGGGTGTATGTGTGTGAGTGTGTTTTTTTTCAAACAGGAAGTGGTCGCTTCGTGTTTGCCCAAGCTGTAAGTTTCAGTTTTCAACCCCCCCCCCTCCCCTGCCCTCTCCCGTGTGATAATTAGGCTCGAAACTACCTTGTTTCGAACGAGCCAGCGCCATTTTGTGCTCATTAACCACACGACCTCGCGTTCGTGCGAATTACACGCTCCAGAATGGTTTTGAGCCTTGTGTTGATTCGTTCTATAAATCATGGAGTTACAATGCACGAAAGACACTCCGGGGACGAAAATAATAAACGATCGTTATTATCGTTCAAGGAATTAATTAATTTTTGTTGTTGTTATAAATATCAATTTAGTGACGTTCGTATTTCGACCTTGTTTGTGTTACAGGAGTTCGAGCCAGCGGTCGTGTTCGCCCACTTGTCGGACTTTCACGTATACAAGATTTGGGCCGGAAAGAAATACTTCGCAGCGCCCTTCGACTGGGCCCTTTGTCTCAGGCCGTCCACCAAGGCGGAAGCCGAAGACACCGACGCTGGTTTACCCGGCCTCAAGGTCATAGCCTTCAGCAGCGACAAGACACGCAACTGCTGGCTCACAGCCATGAGGCTCGCCAAGGTAACGACCTCTTCCTTCTACCATCGCTACTGCTGCTTCGTATTTGTTTTGTTACTTTTTTTTGTCTTCCTCTCGAAACTTCTTGGACCAAAGTCGCTAATGGACACGAGCCGAGGTGACGCGTATGTTTCTTCCCAATTCTCCATCGACCTGACGAACGAAAGGAACAGAAATATTCCTTCGCCAGGCCGTCGATTCATTCGAAATGGGAATCAACCCTAATGGTTCCTACCAAGGGGGCAGGGATTAAGGGGCAAAGCGGGGATTAAACGGAAATCTTGCCTTGTCGATATATCATTTTGGAATAAAGTTAGGTCGCCACGGCCCTCCCGGCAAGTTGTAGTTGAGTAACGGCTTCCGGCGAACCTTGCGGCGAGAGAGGAACGTGTACGGGGAAAGGAGGTTGGGTTTTCTCTACCGGCCCCATTATGCAACTCTTTAGGGGGTCTATTCTTCTTTCCGCCAAGTAGCGGCTCAGACCATGCCTCTCGAGTCTGGACGCGGTCTCTAGTGGCTTTCGTAGCTGAGGCATCTCGCGACCCATCCCCTTCCCATTCTCTAGCGATCTTTCCTACCCCTATCCAGCGACGCCCACACCCTACCGCAAAGTAGCGGTATATCACCCTCTTCTTCCACACGTAGCAAGCCCGAGCGTCGTAACGGAGATGGCATCGTCATCATCCATGCACTTGTCCCACTCGAAACTACCTCCCTACGACACACAAGCCCCGCTCCAACCCCTTATGCACCCGCGATAGAGGGCGATGAATACGGAGCTTCAAAGTATCCGCTGCACCGGGTGAATGGAAGAAAGCTCCGAAGGATAAAAAGAAGCGAAGAAAAAAACGAAATGAGAGAGGGGCAATGTCTAAGTTGAGTCGTGCCCGAGCCCTGCTTGCTTAGCCCAGTCTATCCTTCTCGCCTGCTTCTTTTTCCAACCTTTCTTCTACTTTTTTTTATCTCTCCCGATGTCCCCGCTTCGTCGTTCCTCTCTCCTCTTTTCTCACTCCCCGTAATCCCTGACCCCTAGCTCCTCATATTTCGCCTACTCTCCTGCTTCCGACCCATCCCTCTCTCGCTCTCCATCTCTTTGTGGCTGTCTTCAGCTTTCTCAGATCGGCTAGAGCAAGAGGGACGGAGAGAAAAGAAGTCCACCAGGCGGCGCGATGATAGTCCCGCCGGATCAGAAGCAGCGACCTCTTCCACCAGACCCCGGTACTTAGCCGCTTCTACCCAGAGTCTTTGCGACTCTCTTTTATCTGGGCGATCCGGGGAAAAATAGATGAGACTTTGGCCCGAAGACTTTAGCCCGCTAGCTAAGAGACATCGTCACCAGACCCAACTCTCTCTCTCTCTCTCCTTCTCCTCTTCGTGCCGTTTTTTTCCTTTTTCCATACAGTCGAGCTTCGTCGTATTCGTCCCCAACCCTCCTTCCCTCTTTCTCTTTAAACCTCTTCTTCCACTTCGTCCCTTCAACTTTTCTCTTCCTCTCCCATAGACCAGTCGACTCTGTTTCTCAGCCATCTCTCTTTCTCCCTTTGCCTCGAGTCCACTCGACGAAGCGATCCTCCCTGTGTTGGCTCACACCTCGTACGAATCACACGCACACGGAACCTCCGAGTGAGCCGAGGACGCGTTCGAGCGAACACGAGGGTCGTTACGAGCTACGGCTCGAGCTTGTACGAAGTAGACCGGGGATTAGTCTGACCCTGCAACTTTTCTCACAACCGACACTTTTCCCAAGAACATCTGGAAACACCTTCGTTTTCCTAGCTCTTCCAAATTCTCGTCACAGGATCCCTCCTGTCATTCGCGACATTATCGATCGATCGTACCTCAGTCTCCTCGTAAAAATAACTCTTATCAAGCGCTAATCATTGTTTTCGTTATAATTAAACGAACTTCTATCAAATTGCATTTTTAATACCCGACACTTCTGGTTAGTCCATGTTCAACGAAGCTTCGATTATCGCTCCAATGGGATCATCCTCCCTCTTGTGTCCCTTGACAATTTCCAGACCAAACAGGTGGCAACCATGTACAGAAACGTCACAGGCAAATGGATAGACATCCTCCCACCCCTAACTTCCATACCATACGATGATCAATTGCCTGTTTCTCTCTACCATCCCCTATCAATCCTCACCTATTCCCTTAACAACCAAGCCTCTCCCTCCCTTTCCTCATCACAGTCTATTCCCGCACATCGACGAATCCAGTCGAGGGTTCATTAAGGTTCGGCTAGATATTCAAACGTCATTAATTAGACCCGCGCTTGTATCGTGCATGTGCGATGTGTGGCCGGTTCGTAGATGGCGTTACGATATACAAATGTATTCAAATATACATATATGACGATATATCCATGTCGGAGACGAAACTGCTCGTTGCCTCGACTCTCCGTAGACCGGGGATCATTTAATTACGCAATTATTCGAGAACGCCATCGTTAATGTCCGTGGAGCCACCTTTAATTAGTCGAGTAAACCGGGAACGCCCTGCAGCACAACATTATCCGCTGCTTGAGCTCACAGGTGATACGAATGTGTATCCGTGTTTTGTCTACCGCAATATCGCACTGTCTGTTCTGTGCAGAAGTGCCAACAGGCGCCACCTCTCGGTCGTTTCGCTGGATGACGCCCTCTGCTACTCGAGACGCGACATCAACCCTTATGACAATTGTCCCTTTTTCTTTTTCTGTTGTTTAATATCCTCGCTCACATTCCCCCTTCTCTCTCTCTCTCTCTCTCTCTCTTTCTCAATCTTTTTCTTACATTTGGTCTCATCAAGACACATCGGTACACTCTCACCCGCAGCAGTCACGTCGACCATTTTGACAAATCTATAAGAATTTTTCATCGAATGTAACGCTCATACATTCATTCATCCTTCTTGTTCAACCACTTTTACCACGTTTTGCGATATTCCATCCTTCTTCTCCCTCCTCGTTTTCACACAAAATTTGCATTTTTACGAGGGTGGAAAAAAAAAGAACAAGAAAATCGCAAATACGTCGGAAAGATGAGAAATGATCCTGTTTCCCTCGTATTGACGTTGATATACGCGCACGAGGGGCATTGAAATTCTGTAATTTTCTTACGATCTACGAGCAGTTTGACGAACCGGTCTAAGTGCGCGTGTTAACACAAACTTAAACACACACGAATACGTAGGATCGGATCCATCAGCTAATCATAAAACTATTTACCGGCCAACAAAGCCCGGGGGCTATGGACCCACGGATTAATTACGAATTACGAAAGCCATCCCCTCCTCCCTGGCTTGCATCACTCCCCAACTTTGAGAACCTGTGTTCACGTTTCAACCCCCTCTCTCTCTCTCTCTCGGTTCTCGTTGCTCGCTCGCCGATAATTAATCGCTCTTAAACGAACTCTCGCTCTAGAACTAATTGGTTGTTACACACTCGATAAATAACCGGTCGATTATCCGTTCCAATTCAAGATAACGACCTCTCACGCCCGAGCGCAATCTTGTTACTTTTGTTCCCTCCCCGTCGTTTTCAATGCGACAAACATTACAAAAAACCAAATCCGTTCGTGATAACGACGACGATATTACGGAGTGAAATCAATTACCCGGGATGCGACGACGAGACGCCCGTTGACGAGAAAGAGGGAAATATTGGAATAAAAATAAATTGCTGAAAATAAAGAGAAAGGGAAGAAAATATATATATATATATATATATATATATATATATATATATATATATATAGAAAAAAGAAATGTCAAAGGCTCGAGGGACGATCGTTCGCAATTTCTCTGCTATTCCGAGGCTTCTTTGACGATGTGCCAGACCGGAGGATGATCCGGGCAAAATTTTTCATGTCAAACCGATTTCACTGGGGATGAAGGAGAGGATGAGGTTGAGGAGGGGGGGGGGAGGCTCGGTGGTTGTGTAGGCCTTCCAGCCCGAGTCTGTAATGTCGACAGTGGGCTGGCTTTTGTGTGTCTGTGTGTTTTTCACATCCGTGTGTGCATCAATGCCGGGAGCTTGCGCGCCGCTCCAACGGGCGTTGCTCGTCTCTTCACTATGCTTTGGGTCGATACAAACTCGGCTTGGCTTCGCACACGCGAGTGTGTGCGTTGTGCTACTAGCTCCGGAGTTTCACCCCAGATTTTGCACACAAACAGAGAGAGAGAGAGAGACACACACACACACACATACGTAGACCCGGAGAGACAAACGTACTCTCGCTTTCTCTCTACACATCGTTGACTTATAGAACGGTAATGGACTATCGAGGAGGGGGTTGCAGGGGGGGGGGCTACCCGGCGTAATACAGAAAATCGTGAATTTCTATTTTCTCTCTCTCTCTCTCTTTGTCTTTTTCTTTTTTTTTGATAGTACATCATCGATGCGACAGGAGAACGAGCGTCGTTGGGGAAAGTAGGATGAAGGGAACGAGAAAAAAAAGAATCGATTATCCGATGTGTCCCAGCTAGAGAAACAGAGAGAGAGAGAGAGAGAAAGAGAGAGAGGGAGAGAACGGCTTTTATCTCGACACGCACTGATGGATTATTAACCAATCGACTTTCTATCGTTTCGCGAGACCTGTTGAATCGTGGGTGGAGAAAGAAAAAGAATAAAAAAAGAAAACACACGGAGACTCGGACCACGATCTTCGTTCGAGACGGTAAAATTTCCAACTTCTTCGATAATCGAGGCTTTCAACGTACTTGTTTTATCTTCTTCAATTTTTAGTACCTACCCATCTCGTTTCTGCAATTATATTTTTTATCCCGTGTATATGTGTGTGTGTGTTTTTTCGTTTTACCGACCGAGTTCAACGACTCCCTGACCCGAATTCAACTCGCGGTTTCTGACTCTCTCAATAATACCAGTCTCGCGAGACTGGTATTATTGAGTGGATATATATATATATACATATATATATGTACATGTACGTATATTTGAATGACGACGGCCGGAAATATTCGCCCGGTGTTTCCAACCGGTTTTGCGTCTCGTACCCCGGGACAATGTCGCGGGTATGCTTGGTCGACGGTGGGTGGATGGGCCGGGTCGTCCGCTCTCGTCTTCTGGGTCGATACCGCGGGTCATACGCGAGATCCTCTGCCCCCTCCCCCCTTTTTCTCACCGACTCTCGCCTCATCTCGCTCCAGACCGATGCACGAAATCCTTCGGATGGACAACGATTTTTTTCAAGGTGGGAAAGAAATTGATCAGCAGATTTGGAAAATTTGGGAGGAGTTTGGACACTGTTCGAGTTGCCGGGACTTTCTGGGTCTTGGGTTTGAATTTGGGTTTGGGGTTGTTTAGATTTTCTTTTTTTCGGTTATAGTAATTGAATTTGGCTAAAGTTTTGATAAAATTGTTATAGCTAAAACGGATCTGGTTTGAAATTGGTTAATTGGAGGTTATGTAAATATAATTTGTGGAATTGTTTAGGTCGTCAATTATTTTATTTCTTGCCAACGATGAATTAAAATTTTTATTTCTCGGAATTGTTTTTTAAATTTGATAAAATTCTGGGGAAAGAGTTTACGGTTTGAAATTTGTCAACTTGACGTTATATGAAAATACAATTTGTGGAATGTTTACAGCTTCGATCATCGTTTTTTTTTTGCTGACGACGAATACGAATTTTATGTTCTGGGAAATGTTTTAAAATTTGACAGAATCTTGGCTAAAGCATTTCCGGTTTGAAGTTTGTCAATTCAGCGTTATAAATATATAATTTGTGAGATTTTTTATCTACATCGATTATTTTATTTCTCGCTGAAGACAACTTCAAATTTTTATTTTTGGGAAATTTTGTTAAAATTTGACAAAATCTCAACTAAAACGATTTTGTTTAAATTTATCAATTAAGCATTATAAAAATATCATTTGTGAGATTCTTTATCTACGTCGATTATTTTATTTCTTGCTTGAGACGGCTTAAAATTTTAATTTTTGGAAAATTTTATTAAAATTTGACAAAATCTCAACTAAAACGATTTTATTTAATTTTATCAATTGAGCATTATAAAAATATAATTTGTGAGATTCTTTATCTACGTCGATTATATTTTTTTTCGCTCGAGACGACTTAAAATTTGAATTTTTGGTAAATTGTTTTAAAATTTGACAAAATCTTAGCTTAAACGTTTCCGGCTAAAAATTTGCCAATTGGACGTTATAAATATATAATTCGTGAAATTATTTATCTACATCGATTATTTTATTTCTCGCTGCAGACGAATTACAATTTTTTTAATTTATCGGTAAAATTTTTCAAATCTGGCAAAACGTCAGCTAAAACATTTCCGGTTTGTGATTTCTATCGCTCGTAACGCTGATTCACTGAAAATCGTTTAACTCTGCCTAAAATTACGTTACGCACCGATACGTCCGTTTCGCACGCGCACGTCCCTACACACACACACGACCCGGGAACATTCGTCGCAGACGCGCTTCGTGTCCAATACACGGTCGAAATTGCATCGTCGTCTCGATCTACGTAACGCAGGAAATTACGAAACTTTGATTTCGCCAGAAGTTCCAAACCTCCGTTGCCGACACAACCGAATCATCGTTCCAGTCTGTTCTCCATTGTCCAAAACGACTTTTTCGATCTCGCGCAGACTTCCGGTTTGATAAACCACTTAACGCGCGTTCTCTCTCTCTCTCTCTCTCTCTCTCTCTCTCTTTCTCGTTGAGGAGAGAACGAATTCTCCATTTACACTTAATTTTCATGTTTACTCGTGCGTAGCATTTTCCATTTCTTTTTTTTCTTTGTTTGGGAGCAAATTCCTTCATTTCCGGTCTTTTTAGTGAATAATTCAAAGACGAAAGAACGAGAGAGAGAGAGAGAGAGAGAGAGAGAAAATACATAAAACGGGCTTTGTCTCTTTCGCATCCGTCACGGTTATTTAATGCTCGTTCCTTTATTCCTATCTTTTTTTTTTATAATTTTTATTCTCTTCACCTCGTTGACTTTTGCGTGGAAAAATACTCCGGGAAGCTTTCATCGTGGACGAAACTGTCGTGGATTCGTCGTTCGTTCGTAGTTGTGTCGGTATTAGGAGAAGTAGACGAGGACGAAAGCGGCTTACGCGCCCGAGGCACGAGCCCTTTTCTTCTTTCTCTCTCCCTCTCATTCTTTCGCCTCGTTTTCTCTCCCTTTTACTTCTGTCTCATTACGATTTGACGAGTCTCTCGGGACTCCTCTCGTTCTCGCTCAACGTTTCCCCATTTACGAAACTTGCGTTTTACTCGTGGTAAACGCGTGTCGAGCCAAAAATCAGTTCGCTCTCGTACGATCCTTGTTTCTTGTTATCATAAAACATTCTCTCGAATCAAATAATCTTCGATCCATCAAAAAAAATCGAATGTCCTTTTGTCTTCTCTCCTTCCCTCACTCCAATTTCTCCAACGAAAAAAAAAAAAAAAAACAAAGAAACAAAAAAAGTATTTCAATTTCTCCGACGTCATCCACATTGTCTCGAGACGGACGCACGGACCTTGATCCTGGCGTCTCCGACCTCGCTCTTCATTTGCTTCCAGGCAAAAGTTCATTTCTCGATTCCATCGTCTTTTTTCCTTTTTCTCCTTCCGTTATTTCTTTCCTCTCTCTCGCTCTCTCTCTCTTTTTTTTTATGTTTCCTCTCTCCCCTCGTTTATCTCAAGAGGATCTGGCATTCGCGTCCACGACAAGAGAGGGAGCCCTCCCGTGGTTTCATTGTCATCGAGAACCGCGCGAGGCACATTGTTGCCAACATTGCGATAGAAACAATGCGACTCTCGTCAGACGTTATAAACTCTACGGACAATCGCGACTTCGCGATCAAACTTAAAAAAAAATAAAAAATTTCCCTCTCCCTCTTCCTATATATACATATATATATATCCCTACACACATAAAATCCGTAGACTCGTCTTGCGGTGACGAAACGTTTTATCCGATCGCCCAGAGCGTCCTTTCTCGCGCTACCTCGTGTCCAACGAACTATTAACGTACATCCGCTTATGATAAATTTTCTACCTTCGAGCATTAACTATAAACATATATATATATATATATATATATATACAGCCACCTCTGTGTTTAGTATTGTACTTAGTCACTCCCTTACCGAGATCATGTATCTCATCCCTCCCTGGCACACGTTTCACCTCGATACACTTTGAAACTCGCGACAATCGTCGTCTTTTATACATATATATGTCTATATTTATATAAATACATATATAGAAACACACACACACACATACAGAACAGTTGTATACACGTGTGTGTGTGTGTGTACAGCGTGAGACAACCCCCCCCCCCCCTACCCGCCTCATCCCCCACATTGCACGCTATCCGATGACAAAGAGGCTTATTTACTTTGTTGTTTCAGTACGGTAAGCAGCTCAGGGAGAACTACAGGGCCTTCAAGAACAAACGGGACCAGAACAGCGGCTCGAGCCCCACGGACCAGCTCAACAGCTACAATGTACCAAACGTGAGTCTTACCTCCCTCGCGAGTCTTATCTCTATACTAGTTTCTTTTTTGTTTCGCCTTCTTACGTATCTGGCAAAAATCGTATTCGATCAACCGCGAAAATACGTTATCGTTCTCCTCACGCTTCTTATCAACGATAATTTTTCAACGATTAATGGTGGAAGACAAAAAAAAATTTTTTTAACAATGTTTGAATTTTAATTAAAAGGAGGGAAGGGATTTGGGGAGAATGGGGAGAATTTGGAACCGAAGTTTTTCATTGTATATTGATAGTGAGAATAATTAGTAAGAGGGGGACAGCGTGAATTCGAGTCGTTTCGAAGAAAAATGAAAATAACGAAAAATAAAAAAAAAACAAAGAGGAAAATCCATCAAGTCTGGATTTTTAGGACAGGACGAGGCCTTTTTTTTTCATTCGCAGCACCATCATCATCTCGTTTGTATGTTCTTGCTTCGTCTTGAAAAAAGAAAAACGCGATGACGAAGGTGTGGTGAGGGGCGAGGGGGAGGGGGAGGGGGCTAGTTATGAGCAAAAGACTTACCGGAACCGGTTGTCCCTTCCTTGCCGCGTCGATTCAGCATGGTGTTGAGTTTCTCATGGAAGGGCGAAGGAGGGAAAGGGGGGGAGCTTTGGTCGACGGCGTCTCACTCTTTCGGTCGGACGAGACGTTAGCAACAGGCGAGAATTCACGGGATCGCCATCAGACCGGCCACTTTGCGTATCGGATTTCTCTCTCCTTCCCGATCTTTCTCTGTCCCTCTCTCTCTCTCTCTCTCCACACCCTCGGACGTATCGAATCGTCTTACAATTTCAAAACCGTAGGCTTTGCCTTTGCGCGACATTAATATCGAAACAAAGCAAAAGAAACGTTGAAAATTCGACGATTTATAGATAAATGTCAAATAATTGATTAGAATTAAGCAATAGTTTGATCGTAGGAGAGAACAGTCATTCGTTCGCTCGAGAATAAAAAAAAAAAGCTAAGCGAATTATTATTTTCCCCGAGGAAAATAACGAATTTTATTAAAAATAAATTGTTTCATAAATCAAAATCAAGACGAATTTTTGTTCTCATTGGTGAAAGATAAAATTACTTTCGGCAGTTACAAATTGCCCGATCGCCAAGCCGATAAATGTCATTACGTTCGAATAAAATTGATCAAGCTCGTTTTAAATATGGCATACGCCGTTCTTACATTCAGTGATCCATATCTTCGCTTCGGGTGACTGAAACTATACATTTACATATATATGTATATACGAATGGTATAGAGGCATAATCGAGGAAAGCGCTCGTAAGTCAGCCAATCCTGAGAGGTATTAGTCACACCCGCGAGCGAACGATGTGACTCGGTCAGTAAGACACTGGCGAGAGGAGCGAGCACAGAGAGAGAGAAAAGAAAAAAGAGAGAAAAAAAACTAAACCGTTCGTTGGGGTCGTTATCAGTCGTTCATCGAATTAGTGAAGCACGGCACCTCGAAACTTCTATATACACGTATATATATCTCATGATTTAATACAGCACCATGACGCAATAGGCACGAAAACCAGCTGACCGACCTTATACACAAGTACGAGTCAGGAGAGTTTCTTATACAGGGTGAGTTTTTTTTAAGATGTCTCAACATTTATTTTAAGGTAGATGAGATCATTACAAACAAAAGTTGCAAATATACATTGGGGATATTATTAATAGTTTACGAGATATAACTTTTTAAAGTTGGTCCAATCTCTATGGCTAGAGCGAGGACGGTTCCAACGCTTCTCGGCGCGCTCTGATTGGACTAACTTTAAAAATTGATATCTCGTAAACTATTAAAGATATCGCCAATGTATATTTGCAACTTTTGTTCGTAATGATCCCATCTACCTTAAAATAAAGTTTGAGATACCTTATGAACCTCACGCTATATATATATATATATATATATATATATATATATGCATGTGTGTGGGTATGTGTATATTAAGGTACATGGTACGTGCCAACCCTATATAGATCTCCACGAGTCTATACAACGGTACACACCCAATAGTAACCTTGACGCTGAGAAAAAGAAGAAAAAAAAGGCCGAATGATCGACACGTGCGCTGCCGATCTTTATCAATGACGAACCTTCCGCCTCCCGACACTTAACGATTATCGGATACGTTAAATCATAATTCCTAGAACTCGTCGTCCATGAATTCGATATTACTAAGAAACAATTTTTTTTTTTCGAGAACTTAAGAAAAAAAAGAAAAAAAAATATATTGCGAAATATGGAGGAAAGTTTCTTATCACGCACTGAAAATTTTCCATGTCATTTGTGAATGATTAGTCGTAGGTAATGGGGATTATTAGAGCGTTTTAATGTGTTGCAATTTGATTACGGAAGATAATTATTATATCGTACGTTTCGACGTTTGCATTTTTTTTTCTTTTTATTTTTATTAAATATTGAATATTTGATTAAAGAGAACGATTAAATATTACAGCCATTATTTCATCGGACGAGGCCATTGACAAATTGTGCGGCCATATTTTACACACGCACTAATTTATATAGCGATGCTATCGCAAATTGAGCCCGCACTGGCGCATTCGCAATATTTTACCCGGTGCATGCACTTTGTACGTGTACTTGATTATACGACTATATATATATATGATACTTGAACGCTTAGAAGATTATGCTAATGACGGTACGGGGGTGAATTCATACCAGCTGAGCGCCGAAGTGCATGATGCGTGTCAGAGCGAGAGAGAGCGTGAGAGAGAGAGAGGATCTTATCGTACAAATATATATAAAGAGAGAGAGAGAGAGGGGGGGGAGAGATAAGTGTGTATAGTGTACGTAACACGCAAACTACGACTATGATGTACACATTCGTATATAAATATACTACGTTGAACCATTCGATTCGAACGTCAACGAGAAGCCCACTGCACTCTGAATATTAAGTTCTCGTTGCACCTGAAGCAATTTACATTTGCCATCGTCGTCGCAGCTAGCTTCCTCGTCCCCGTCCGTGTCGTCGTTTTCACCAAGTGGAAACCAAATTGCTCGTAACAACTTCCAACTTTCGTTCCTACCTCTCTCTGTCTCTGTCTCTGTCTCTCTCTCTCTCTCTCTCTCTCTCTCTCTCACTCTCTCTCTCTCTCTCTCTCTCTCTCTCTCTCTCTCTTTCTCTCTCTCTGTCTCTCTCTCTCTTTCTCTCTATGAAACGGAGACAGAGACAGAGAAGAGAGCGTATTCTCGCATAATATAGACGAAGCGTTAATATAGTTTACGCGTGG
>JAPYZT010004977.1:0-17533 GCA_030522965.1 Tryphoninae sp. A BG-2022a
AACCCGATAATTTCCAATCGTGCATTTAAATCATTTCGTTCGTCGTTCGAATAATTGATTTTTTGTCTATATTAATTAAACAAAACTTGGCTCTCGTTTAAATTACACAAAATTTTCAATCGTTTTCCTCGAACTTTGCTTAATTCCTTCAAAATCAAATGCGCCACTTTAGAGACGTTTCAAGATCGAAGGAAAATGTTCCGTATACTTTTATCAGTGTATGATGCAATTAAACAGCGATTTAAAACTTGGCGTATGCTGGACGTGGTGTCTCAATGAAATACCGCCGATTCATCGGTCCCGGTAACGTATCGAGAGCTTATACACCGGCCGATCGTTTCTTTTTCCTCCTCTTCGTCTTCTTCTTCGTCGTTCACTTGTCCGGGAGGGAATCAACGATAGATATATACAGTATGGATCCACGGAGATATGTCCGTGAGGGATCGATGATAAAAAGTGGTTGGGCGCAAAGTTGCTCGCGGTGGAATGTAACCCGGGGGTTTTGCCAATGTGCGCAAGGAGCGTTCGATGTCGTCGTTGTCGTCGTCGTCGTCGTCGTCGTCGTCGGCGGTGAACGAAGAAGCCGAGATACGCGACAAGAATATCGGCTACGAAGTCACGAAGAATAAGAAGAGGAAGAAAAAGACACCGGGGAGTATACAGAATAACCGGGGTCCCTCATACCCGAGGTGAGGCCCTTGCGAAGCGAGAGGAGTATTTTGCGGAAAGCATGAATAAAACTCGGAACGATGGAACGGTCAACGAGACGACATGCCCGACATAACCGGTCCCTGGTTCATCTTTCTCTCTCCCTCACTGGTCTCCCTCTCTCTCTCTCTCTCTCTCTCTCTCTCTCTCTTTTCGTCCTACAGCCATGTTCGACTTGTTCGCTCTATCTCTTTCTCTCTCTTTCTAAAAGCCCCATTCGTCCTTTTCTTCATCTTACTGTCTGTTTTACTCGGGCACTCGCGCGGCCTCCGGTACAAAAGGCCCGGGAGACTGTAAATCGCCAACGACGCTGTTATATGTGACATCTGCCACAGCCACTGTGGCACGGTCCTTATCTCCCTCCCTCCTTTCTTTCTCTCTCTCTCTCTCTCTCTCTCTCTCTCTCTCTCTTTTTCCCTTGTACCCCTTCCTCTTATTCTCTCCCAGCTCGCTCTCGTTGCAAGTAGCTCGTATATGCCGGCACCAACAAAAAGTAACTTTTATCCGACCGCGTTATAAACGTAACTATATGCGAGAAATGCTCTCGAAACTGCCGTCCGATGAGCAAACCGAAAAACTTTTAATCCTATACAGTGTCCTGCTTGTTATATTTCACCAGAGACTGAAAATGTAGCTCTTGACTCAGGCCCGTTGAAACTGTTTTTCAACTCATCAACTTGGTTAAATATTGTTTTTGCGACCAGCGAGCAAAGTTTATTAATGGACGGACAATTTTGATGAAACAATTCATAAAAATCGGTCAAAGTCATTAACGCAAATTTTATCAGTTGCACGAACAAGCCATGAGAAAATACAATGACGTATATTTATTCAAAGACGTCGGACAAAAATCATTCCAGCTTATCTATAATAAATTTCGGTAAAAAATATTTGAAAAAAAAACATTACAAAACATCCGCCGAGAAAAAAGATGGCAATCCAATTTTATTCCTGCAATTTTCAATATACCATTTAAAACAAAACATCAATTAAAAAATAAAAGACAGCACCGATTCGAACTTTTTTATTTGACACGCTGTGCAATCAACCCGAGTCATAATTCGCAGCGATTTACAACAAAATGAATTAGAGTAAAACAAGAAAAGAGAGAAAAACGAAGAGAGACCCAGGAAGAGAGAGAGAGAGAGAGAGAGAGAGACAGAACTCTTTCAATCTATCAGACACTCGGTCAAATCAAGTTTCATTAAATCATGTCGCGCACGGTCCGCTCGTATAAGACTCGTGAACCGCAGAGTGGTCGATCAACGTAGAGACAACGTATACTTGCATGTGGTCCTCTCCGGTTCGATCTCTCTATTCGTGCAACTTTGTACAGTGAGACACAAACGAACGAACGAAACGAAGAGGAAGGAACCAGAGCAGTCGGATATAATGGACAGGCCCAGGTACATGGGAGGCGGAATGGAAGGATATGTATTAGAGAGACAGATAATACGAGAGTGGAGAAAACGTACAGAGTTGAGAATATGGGAGAAGGGGTGGGGGGAGGGGAGTGATCGGTGGTGGGCCAGCACGAGCCCAGATAATGGTGATTGCTTTGCGGTAGGTCTTTATGTTCTACCTTACCTGCCTACCTACTTCTTCTGTGCACACAACACACACACACATACATAAAACTATCGTGTTCCTTTTATTCCATCCCTCTCGCATCGCCTGTTTATTATAATAACCTCGACTACAACAACTTAGGTGTGTCGCGACTCGTGCGGAATGGACAGTCGCCCAACTCCAACGCACACACAGGAACACATACACAGTCGCAATATTCTACAGAGGCAACTTTGCAACTAAGTTTCGCGAATGGACCGTCGCCACAGATTTGCTTTTATGTAATTGAAGCGACAGACCGTTCGGCTACTTCTTGATACGAGAGCCTGCGGGACCCAGAAGAGGAGGAAAGCGGCTGTGCGCGCAGCCATGTAGCCGGGTCAGCGTATGGAGCCGGACTTTATGTGTGCATTGGGGACCGGATCGAACGAGATGTCTATGACTCTCTCGATACTTTCGAAATGATCATTAATGGAGACAGAGAGGGAGAGAGAGACCCGGTGAAGTTTGACGATAGTCGTGAATCGAGCTAATCAGACTCGAGGTTCGCTTCGACGTTCATCCGATCGTAACGGGCGAAAAGACGTTCTCACTCGAGTCATAACGATTTCATATATTTTTTTTGTACCTGACGTCGACGCTTCTATCTTCGTAATCTTATTTGTTTACATAATTTCATTCTCTTCTTTTCCATTATTTTGTTTATCTCAGTAGAAAAAGATCGTTTTTCCTCAAGTTTTTATCGATGAAAACAAACTGAAGAGTTATAGTGAAAAAACGTGAGACTATAATCGTTTTCACGCGTCCTTATTTGTCTCCGGGCATGGCGAATGATTTGTAACGTTCTTGAGACGTTAAGTTTCGTGTGCGTTATCCATTAGAAACTTTGAAGTCTTTCGAGGTCTCTCCTGTTCGTGTCGAGCCAATGACGAGATAGCGAGAGATATTCTCCGGTTTGCCGCTATCAATCTTACCAGCCATGACCTACTCCACCAGGAATTCAATGAATTCTCATGTCCTTCGTAACAAACTCGAAATAAGTTCGAAGCAATAACGCCTCTGGTACGCGCGTCCGTGTATCTATAACGGAATGCCACGGAGAGTCGGACATAACGGCGATGTTCGAGGGAACTTACACGACGAGATAGCTCTGTTATCGCAGTGATTTGGCAGCAAGCTGCGAAGGAGACCCGCGCAAGTCCAAATATTTTTGCGCTCTTGTCCTTCCTTTCTTCAACGTCGTACCGTACGCGTCTCTCGTGTCGTTTATACACGCCTTAACCGCGTCGTTTCTCGACCATCAAAAATCTACCAACTGTCCGTGACTGGATGTCGCACACCGACCGAATTTCCACCGCATTCGCCGTCTCCAATGGCTTGACGAAAATACATTTATCTCTCACCTTCGACGTTGTTTTTTCTACCTCCTCTTCGTTTCCAATAAATTTTCGTGTTTTAGTTTATTTTTACGATGTTTTTCCAATAAAATCGTCCGATCGTAAAGAAAGAATCACGGAATAAACGAACGGCCGCGGAATAATAAAGCAGCGGATCGACCGACGCCGTTCTTGTCTCGTTTAAAATACATTGAAAATGTTTTATTGCTCGTCGTTGTTTTCTAACGAAGATGAGTTTTTGCGGTTGATAAATTGGATGAGAAAGAATGAAAAAAATAAATTTAAAAAAAAAAGTGAAGAAACGTTGCACGAGTTACGAGGGTTGTTTACGAAATGGAATGAGCGCTTTTGTGCGCGTGCATAAGAGAGCGTGGCGCCTTCTACACCGTGGTACAACGCCGAAACAATGCATATTGTCAAAGCGCCCTAGATTAACTTCGATGTAGGTCTGGGTCCATTCATTATAGATATGCAAATGTGGCCTTCCTGCTGCGCGTCGTGTCTCACCAACCGCGTTGTATGCTCTCGTACCGTTCTCTGAATGTTTTCTCTCTCTTTCTCTTTATTTTTTCTCTCCCTCTCGGTGTACACCGCGAGGCGAGCCTTTCGAATTTGCAAGCAGCAACACGGTACAACACGTGGGTAGAAACTAATACACAAAGGGAAGCTTTGCAGTTGACGTTGTTGCTGGTGACCCACAGGATCCCGGCAAGAAAACCTCGAGCGTGCGACGATAATTGCGCTCGGCCTGGTTTTGCGTAATCCTTGCCAATACTGGTTGCAATTAGTTTTTCGACGTTTAATTAGAAGAAAAAAAAACGAAGTAAGAAAAATAGCGAGCCAGTATGCAAAGCGAACAATGAAAGAAACACCGTGAAAGCGAGCGATACGTAAAAGTGAACGAGTGGTTAGAAACGTGCGAAGTGAAGGGAGACACGCGCGGAGAAAGGAACAACCTGCCAATTGCAAATTTGCAGTTTTCGCTGCTTCGTAAAATTTCGTTATTCGTCGAGCACCCTTTGCGAGCAAGTGCTACTCGAGATTTTTATTTTCTTCGTCCCGTCGTTTTTTTTTCTAAACAAAATTTTTTCTAAACAAAATTCAACAATCGCCAGAAATATTTGTTTCATTTGAATCCTCGGATTTCCCGCCCTGCAAAATTTGAATTTTTTTCACGATCTTGTATTATAAAATTTCTTCAATTAAGTCAGATTTTTGAACTCCTCTTGTTCCTTTATTCTTTCTTCGTAACTCTCGTTCCTTTATTCTTTTTATCAATTCTCGAAATCGCAAATCCAAAGGGACGTCTCATCGTTACGACCGGCTGGTGACTTTGGCCAAGGCTGCGAACGAGCAAAAAAAGAGGCAGTAGAGTGCGCAGGAAGCGCAAGAGTAGTCTCGCGGAGGTGGAATCATTACCGCAAAAGCGGTATCTATCACGTGGGTGTATTATAACGAGATAAAATATCCTTTTATTCCAACGCGTGGAAGGGGGAAATGCATCCTTGGTTGGTGGTTGCCATGATCGTATCCCTAATAACACACGAAATCGATGCTCGCACAACGGACGCGTGTAAATACATACACGCAACGGTCGTTACACACCGGTCACTCGAAGAGAAAGAAAGAAAAAAGGGCGACGAAGAAAAAAAAACGGTAAAGACAGGAAATCTTCGATAAACAATGGTCGTGAGAGAAAGATGCGAGAAGATGGATGATATCCGGGAAAAGTCGCCAAGTTTCACCGCGAGTGCATATTTCGAGATATTATCATCATTATCTTATCTCCCTTATCGTCAATCCTCCTGCTACAATATCCTAAAAAAAGTCACAAAACTAAGATTGAAGAAACAAAAATAATAATTCGCGAATGTGCGAAATGGCTTTCGTGCAAAAGAACGTTATTTTTCGCAACCCGGCGCGAAAGATAAACGTTGAATAGGAAGGGGGCAGGATCGATCGATCAATGTCGCGAATCGATATTAATCATGCTCGGAGCTGTGACGTAGTCGATAGATAAATATTATTGGAATCCGAAAAGTGTTTGAACCCAAACATTCAACATTTGTTTCTATTTAATCGAGTCAATATTCGATATACGTTGTGGAGAACTTGAATGTATATGTAGTCGAGTACTTTTGTTATCGTTCGAATCGATCGATTTCTCGAAACACTTCGAAGATATTTTGGGCCACGGAAGGTTATTTTACCGGGTGGGTACGGCAAACGCACGGGGCTATTTGCACACACGAGTTCTCGACTGTACACATTTATAGGTACAACTATACTTATGGATATATAGATATACATTTTAACATAGTCAGACGCAATGACGTCGTTGCGTGCGCGTAGTACGTGCCGGAGAACGAAAGTTCTCGCTCTCGTTGCCGCAGCCACCATCGCCTCCCTCTCATGAGCCAACTCTTCCCCGTCACGTCCACTCCAAAGCCAACACAAGGCTAGCTTTTATTAGACCCTCCTGCGCGCACCGAGCTAAACTTTATTTCTCGCGCAGGCGCACGATCATTATCATCATCATCATCATCATCATCATCATCATCATCATCATCATCGCCTTCGTTGGCTTGTAAAATTGTAGGAGCAGTGTATATCCAGCAGTCGAGAGCGAGAAACGTTAAATTGTTGTAAAAACCATGCGACGTCTGTCTCCCTTTCTCGTACGAACTTTCTTGCACTGCAATCGCTTTGCGAATAAGGCTTCGCATTCACTATAATTTATGTGAGCTCAATGTAATCAGTGCACTATACTACTGCTGCTGCGGCTGCTGCCTCGAATTCCAAGCCTGGACGAAGATAATCGATCATCCGTTATATGTATGTGCAACTGCTTACAGGTCATTGGAACTACGGTGCGCGCACCCTCGCTTTTTTTTTTGATAAAAAAAAATGTACATTTTTTTATCTATAAACGTCGAATTTTTAGGACGTTATTTTATATTCAACGAGATATTTGTGATTAAATGAGGCAGAGAGGTAGAAAGAAGATTTATTATTCCGATCGAAAAATATTAAGTATTGTTTCATTTATCGGACAAATGTGTTAAAAGAAAACATTGACGATCATTCTTGCGCTTGCGCATTTAACAACCCGAGTTCTAAGTTCACTTTGGTTAAGATAATGAAATGTCAATTTGAAAAAAAGATAAATATTGATCGACATGTACAAAGATAGGAGAAATCTTGTAAAAAAGCTCGGGCGAGGAAAGAAACGAGCTGGTTACTGCACAGGTCGGAAATAGTCAGGGTCACAGGATGAAAAAAGCAGCGGAAATAGCGCGCATGTACGTAGATCCACGCGGCGTAACGCACATACTAATTGTAAGTATACGCCGATAATCACGTAACGCATCGCCACCTTATACCCTAATAATAAAAGAACACTTCGCTCGAATAAAACACTCGTAGAATTTTCACAACGTTAGTCACAATTTTTATTCGAAAAACTTGTATAATCCAGCGCGTATCTTCACTGTGCATGAAAAATGTGTTACGAGGACGAGAGGAAGTATCCCAAGGACTTGGAGGAAGCACGTCACGTATGTACAAGAAGATAACGCGAGTGAATTGAAAGCCCATATAAGTCGAGTGCAAAACTGAGAATGCCATTTCTTTCAATAATACGCGTTAAGGGTATGCGCATATTGGAAAACGTATTACTAAAAGCTATGTAGGAATCGCTATCTTTTTTTTTCCCCGGGCATATCTATTTCCTTTGTGGAAGCTTTTGTCATTGCATACTTCACAAACACCTATATGTCTTTCAAAATCATTCCAAGAGAGCTTTTCATCGCATACCTTATCCTTATTCTTGTCAAAAACGATATGAGAAATAGAAATACTATTTTTTAGAAATATGTTATATACGAATCGCCAAAATAAGAACTTGAGATCTTATATATATAATTATATAATATTAATATAATATAATATTGATATATTATATTATATAGTACTAACATAATATAATATAATATAATATAATATAATACAATACAATACAATCTAATATAATATAATATAATATAATATAATATAATATAATCTAATGTAATGTAATGTAATGTAATGTAATATAATATAATACAATATAATATAATATAATATAATATAATATAATATAATATAAAATAAATATAATATAAATATAATATAAATAATATATAATACATAAAATATATATGTATATATATTATAATAATTATTAATATATTTATAATAAAATGTCTCAAATTCTCATTTTTGGCGATTCGTATATATTTCTAAATAATATATATATATATATATATATATATATATATATATATATATATATATAATATTTTATGATAAACGACCGTTGAACTAAGCTTGCGATAATGATTAGGTACTCTATGAGTAATATTCTATTATTGCGACATGTCTATTGGCTAACAACCAACATAAAACAATATTACGCTCGACAGGATATATTCGCAAAATTTGGACGTGTGAAAAAACAATACGAAGTATGTCGCGTCGTACAACCGTGAAGAGATACGGGGGAAGAGAGGCGAATCTCGAGCGATAGCTTTTTTTTTCCTTCGGTCCTCATCGAGACGCATTCTGGCATGTATCCCGTCACTCCCAGCGAAGATCTTGGGTGAGAGAGGATGAAAAATGAACGACAGAAAAAGAGTATAAATAAAAATGGTAGAGAGAAAGAAAACGAGAAGATGAAAGAGAGGTTAAGAACGAAGGGGCTGACGAAAGAACACGCGACGAGTGAATTTTCGTAGTGTCACGATGTGTTATATTCTTTGCCAGGAGGAAGATGCGAGGAGTTGGGAACGAGACGAGCGTGCGGTACGGGTCTCGTCGCCACACCCTCGAAAAATCAACTCTGTAGCCGCACCCTGGCAGTTTGGCGATATAACCCCCGTGAATCCTTCAGGTTGCCCACCTCTACCATTCTCCCTTATCCTTGGGATCTTTCGAGATCCTCAGGGATCTTCTCGTCAATCGTATCATTATTTTGCTCCTCTCTCTCTCTCTCTCTCTCTCTCTCTCTCTCTCTCTCCTTCTCTCGTTCGTGCACGGTCCAAAGAGGTTTGTGGGTGTTGCCAGAATTTTCATATAATTCATCATATAATGTGGCAATGAAAAAAATAACATAAATTCTTAATAATTCATATTTCTTATGAATGTCTCAAAGGTGAAATAAGAATGTGAATTAATGATTTGGGAATTGATGAATAATTGAAAATTATGATAATCGATCAAATGAGAATAGCGGTACGAGAAATTTGTCCGAGCAACAGCTGGCGAAAAACCGAAGCGCAAGATACGACGATGTAGGCAGATATAAGGAGAGAGGTACAGCGAGAGAGAGAGAGAGAGACAGAGAGACAAAGTTGCAGAAAGGAAGAAGAAGAGAAACGTGACACCACGTGTCGTCGACAAGATGAGTTTTCTGCTTCGTGAAATCCTTTATTCGCGAGACTAGGTATGTTCAGGAGTTTGTTTCAGTTGCAGCGTACGAGAGCAAGAAAGAAGCAAATAATACCGAAGGCGCAAAAGAGAGAGAGAGAGAGAGAGAAACAGAGAGACAGAGAGAGAAAGAGAGAGAGAGAGAAAGAGAGAGAGAGAGAGAGAGAGAGAGAGAGAGAGAGAGGGAAAAAGAGACACAGAGAGAATCGTGTGGTAGACTCGCTGTCTACCACACGCGGAACCATATCGAGGGTTGAAGAAGAGCCAGGACGTGTAGAGAGAGTATATATAGTAACCCTATACACTTCATCTAGCTATATAGTCAAAACCGACACGGAACAACACGTGAACACGTGTGCCGCACACTTGGCTAAGGCACACTGTTATAGCAATGTATTCGATGTATATAAACATATATACGTATACATTTATCTCATATATATATATATATATATATATATATATATATATATATATATGAATGTATGAAACAGCGAATGTTTTGTCTTAAGGGGGCGAGGGGTCAATTTTTTTTCAAGCTCCTTCCGCAGGATAAATTTTTAAGTGTATACAAAAGTTCCCGGGTAGGTTTTTCGCACCTTGGGTGAAGGATTGCACCATTGATACGACGAATGGACACGAGAGAGTCGTAACAGAGATTGGCCGTCTAAGAAGAAGAAATGTAAGGTCTCGGTGTTCGAGCCAATGAACTTATCGAGGCTACCAATCGCTGGAACGTGGCCAACGATTGTCGCGACAACGCCATTTTCGCGTTCGAGAATATTGTGGGACGCGAGAGATGGAAGAGACTATCGAGCCTCGCGGGATGTACGATTATACGTACGTAAAGCACGAGATGTACTTTATTCGCACGAGGAGAAAGAGAGAGAGAGAGAGAGAGAGAGAGAGATGCACGCGCAAAGACATCGGTGTTACAAACAGTCTTTGCACGGCAATGATGCATCGCAAAATGTTGTTACCCGACGCACACCATACACGCGCGACAATGCAGTGGTGATAGTACAAACTCTCCCTTATTCTTCTTGCCTCGCACGTTTTTCGTACCCGCCGAACGGAAAACACAGATGCAGAAGGAGATAGAGAGCCGGATTTGACAAGAACAGAGACGGATATCCTCCTGTCGCGACTCTCTTTTCCTCTCGGTTCGTGCCTGCGTTATTCGCCAGAGTTTATAAATTATTTTTTAACCCGTCTGCCCCGATCGCGTAACGTTTGACTCGCGACTCTCTCGCAACCAACAATATTTATCATCAACGATTTCACATTTCCATCTTTCGAAAAATTTAAATCATCGTTCCTTTTTTTATTTATTAATATTAAATACAGATCGAGTCGATAATTATCAACTAATGATATTAATAAAGTGAATTAACAATAAGCGTTAATCTAATTACAAAAAGGAATGAAATTTCAAACAAAAATTACGTTTATATCATAATCGTGTGATGAAATACGTTCCCAGAATTTGAAAGCGAGAGTTAATTGTTTATTTTGCCGATAATATCAGGTCCCCAGGGTATTCGTTGAACGTTCGATAATGATAAGTTTTCACGTGAGAACACGCGAAGGATAGATTCGACGACGTGTGTGCGATGGGACGAGAGTGAAAGAGGTAAAACCAAACACAATGCATAAGAACGAAAAAGAAAACTCGAAAAATCTCGTTGCCGTATGCGAGGTGGTTGTTGTGGCGAGAGGAAGAGTAGAGAGAGAGAGAGAGAGAGAGATATCTTTCTCAGCGGGTGAAAAAGACCGCAGGGATCAGGGACCTGATCCACGCGCTCGCGCCGGTAGCACGGGATGCAAATGCATCAACCCCGGCCCACGCACGGAGTTTTGCACGGAGCGACGTTTAGCAGCTCGTTAAAATCTTCCTCTCAGAAGCGCGCGAGCGAGCAAACGTGCGAGAGCCACGCGAGAGAGAGTATAGGTTTAGTCAATTTACTGTTCTCGGAACGTACGCGCAAACTCCCTCTTTCCCTCCCTCTTTCCCTCCCTCCCTTTCTCACTCTCTCTCTTTCTCTCTCTCTCTCTCTCTCTCCCTCTCTCTCTCTCCCTCGTTTACTCTCGCATGAACGTCGACTGATGCACTTTTCCTATAAATGATGAAATTCCAAGAATACGTATTCTCTAGTAGATATCTCCATTTATTTCTCCTCGTTTGAGCCAAATGCAACAAAAAAGAAACACATAAAAATAAAAAAATATATATATTTTACAACATAAATGTCACGTAAATTTTGTTTACATCGTAAATTTGTCGAATCATTGTACAATTTTTTATCGAGAAAAACGTCTTTCGCTAGTTTTAATAACGATTTACTCCATCGGGTAAATGTAATTTGTAGTTTAATTAGACATTAACTTTCACGATGAAAACAAATCTTCGTATATTTGCTATTATTCAATCTCGTATGATTCGAATAAATAATTTTTATAGATGTGGCGACAGTTTGGTAGTTAGATCGACAACTGAATTTCATTTAATCGCGACACTGCCTGTGTTGGCGCGATCTTATCGTGTTCTCTCCCAATCGCAATATATCTACGTATATACACACATACACACATATATATATGTATACATATAGCATAATAGTTGCATCGGGAGCTAGGATGAAATATAGTATATGGAATAGCTAATAAATCACCGTTCGTAGTCTTTTCTCTCTTCTACCGTCTCTCACTCTTTCCCTACGGGTGAAGTGCTCCAATTGTATAATGGGATCGGTGAGAGATCCGCGAGAACACGGGAAGCACGACGAGAATGATGAAGCTACGCCAACGAGAGATAAGAAACGTTCCATGCATTCCATTACGGGGTTCACTATTTATTCTACTCCCTGTTGCATATATATATGTATATATATGCAATATATATATATATATATATGTGTATATATATATATATACTTTATGCAAGTGTATGTACTCGTTGAGAGACTGTAGATAAGGCATTCCGTGTTCTTCTCTCCTGGAGACTCGAGAGGCGCGCGTTCACCGAGATTTTCTGTTAGGAAGTGGCAACATGTTGCCCAGCGGAAGTGCGCACGTATTTCCTCCTCTGCAATTTATGTCAGAGAACGTACAAAATCGAGCAAAAGCGGAGAGTTTACATTATAAAGTTTCTTCTCGCACTCCCCCCCCCCTCTCTCTCTCTGGCTCTCTCTCTCTGTTTCTCTCTGTCTCGTCAACGCGAATGAGAACGATGATTCGTTGAATCGATTTTCTCGTAACAGGGACGCATATGCAATATTTAATGCATTTCCGGAATATTTTCCTAGCCTTGAAAATTTACTCGAAACTAATCTCGTTTGCTACGCGGTAAGCGCATCCCTCTAGCGTCAGTGAATTAACGCGACATATAAATTTTCATTGGGTTTTACCCGACGACCAAAATATGTTTAGATTACGTTAAAATACTCTCAGTGCCGATAATATTTCGGTGAAAAAATACGAATAAATATTTATTAAATAAAACAATGATTTATATCGAAGCGAATATTACGCGAGATTTTAGGGATTTTCTTATGAAATCGTTATGAGGGAAGAATGAATTTTTTATTGTTCAAGTTGTATGAAATTTCTCAACATTCACGATATAATTGCTGCCATGTGGCTTTGTACGTGCATGGTAAGAACAAACGCGAGTCATTTCGTGGTTAATAACGAGAGAAAAATAATGTGGCATTTACCATAAAAGAAAAAGAGCAAAACGAAGAAGCTTACTCATTCCATCGGGTACACAATGAACTTTGTTCTTATGTCATTTTGTTAAAAATACACGTTGAGCGTTTATCGTGCAAAGATAAGAGTCGGTACGATCGTTACTGCGTAGTCAGACACGAGAGATTCGTCGCTCTATTTTATCGTAATTACTTGTATAACATATTCTACTAAAATAATTTCAACGAGAGCTTGAAAATTTCGATGTAATGTTCCATTTCCATTTTTTTTTTCAAATTTCCCGCCAAAACGTACAAAGTTTGAATTTTGACGTTTTTTTCCGTTTCCATTAGGAAAAGTTGATCAACTCACTCATGATTCAATGTTTGATCGATGAATCCGATAATGAAGATCTTTTGTGTTTTAATCGATGAGTTTTGAACGTATCGTGTTACGATATCGATTAATCAATCAGCATGATAATTGTTCTTTGTCATTAATAATCTTAAATGAAATATTCGCTAAATAATTTATTCAATTAGGAATACAAGCATCAATTTATTTCTAATTTAATTAACGAGAAATTGATAAAAAAAAAGAGCGTAAATCAAATGGAAGCATGAATGAAAAATAAATTTAATTTTCTTAACGACTCTTACGTACCTACGAGAAAAAAAATATCTCCCTGCCGACTCAACGTAGACCATACTGGTTAAACACGCGATCTTACAACGGAGCGGGTCACGTACTAGAGGGCAATGCGTCTCGTTAATTTATTAAAAAAAATGTATACGACGCGCGAGATGAGAGGTTAAAAAAGAAACGGCCGTATGTTCCGTTTCCCGTAACAAAATAATCCATATCTTCTTTTGAGGGTGGGCTACCGTATACGAAAAGTACGTAGAGAGGAAGAGGAAAGAAAAAAGAAAATACGCTTTGACGAACCGCGAAGAGGCCGCTCGCTGTTTACGAGCCCGGATAGAGAAGAAAGAACGCGAAGGCAGAGGGGAATTAATAGCTGCCCCGCGGCTTACGTTATACGACCGTGCAGCCACGAAGATACCAGGCTCGTCAGTCTCGTGCGGTGAATTAAAAAAATTATGAATAAATATAAAAAAATCGGGATGTTGACGTCGTATCGAGGATTAATACAAAGATAAAAGATAATATTTTTAATTTATAGCAACTTTTTCGTTATGTGGTAAAGAAAAACTGAATTGAATCGGGGTTATTAGAAACGACTGGAGAAATTCGCAAAGTGAATCTACACGATGGATGAATATGTTTATTACGTATTAAAATTTTAATTAACAAGCGATTAGAATTAATTATGAACCAAACTATTGCAGTTAAATAAATGAAAACGTTCATTCGACACTCTCGAAAATAAAAATCGATCTTAGCACGTATTGAGCCACGATCTATCTCAGAGCCACGATCTATCTCATATAATTGTTCTATTTCATTCAATTAAAATTAATTGTCATTAAGAATTAACCAAAGTATTGCAATTAAATGAATGAAAAAGTTTATTCGATACCCTCGAAAATAAAAATCGATCTCAGCACGTATTGAGCAACGATCTATCTCATATAATTGTTCTATTTCATTCAATTAAAATTAATTATCATTAAGAATTAATCAAAGTATTGCAGTTAAATAAATGAAAACGTTCATTCGACACCCTTGAAAATAAAAATCGATCTCAGCACGTATCGCGCAACGATCTATCTCAAATAATTGTTCTATTTCATTGTCGCGTATCAGTTGCATCTCGTGTTGCACTTTCCCTTCTGGCTCCCAGGGCTTCCCGTCGATACCACACACGCTTGGGTTATTGGACTATAACCCAGACCGGAAAAAGTTTCCCCGTGTAATCTTCTATATAAGTGTGACACGAATATATAATATATACATATATATACATATTCGGCTTTGGTAAGGGTAAAGGGAGAGAGAGAGAGAGAGAGAGAGAGAGAGAGGAGATGCACACCACCAGCTCCAGCACGTTCTGATCTCGCGAGAAGTGGGACACGTGGTATCGCCTTTCCCAGGAAATTCGTAGGTGGTGAATGACGAATACGTCTCACGTATAATAGTCGGGAGATAAATTTCTAAAGACGACGAAGACTGCACATCTCGTTCTATATATTCCCGTCTCTCTCTTTCTATCGTGGCGAAGCTCAAAGCGCTAACGGAAAGGAGCGCAAAAAGGCGGTAGGAGAGGGAACTAGCGGGGAGGGGGGCGTGCGCGATCCGAGGTGGTATCAATTTCACGTGGGCATTAATTCTACGGAATAACGCGCCTATATAAGCGAGGAAATATCGAACCATTATTTTTTTTGTTCATAAAATTCTCGGGAAAAAGAAAGAAACTGCACTCGTGCGCGCGGGAAGATCTCGCGGCGAGAGTGCATCTCTTCTCTCGGTACATCGGCGCAACTCGCCGGTTCGGGCAAGCCACGGCGAGTGCGGATGTGTGACTTTCTCGTTGGCTGTAAATATGTCAAGTGCCTTCGCGACGTCGCGAGCCATCGTAATGCCTCGACTTTATGCACAAATTAGTCGTTAAATCGGTATTTTTTTACGTTTTTCTTTTTTTTTAATCGACAAATTTGCATGCATTTGCCTCGTGCGCCGCGGCTAGCGGCATCTGCCGGTACAAAGAGGGGAAAACCTCGATGTTCGGCGCGTTCGACACTCGCTTTTTCATACCGCTTCCACTTTCATCCTACGTACACACGCGAGCTTTACCAACATTCGATATTATTTATGTTTATCGCTACGTTAAAGGGAGAATTTTCGATGGGATTCGCACGAGATTACGAATCTACCTGAGAATATCGATGGACAAATAAGAAAAATAAAGAATGGATAATGTGAAACGGACTATAGGTGGCGCTTCGCCACGATCTTTCGTACATCTTGCAATCGTTCCACTTCGATCTCGTCGATTTGCCATATTTCGCGATTGCTACCTTCCAGCACATGTATCTTTTTTTTTTTTGTTGTTTTCCATTCGTAACTGCGAAATTCGTGCGCGAGAGAGGAAAGTCTTGCCACGAGATGCATGAAAATCGTTTCTGTTGTGTGTACAAACAGCGATCAGAATTCAATTCGCGATTCTCGGTACTATCGTACGGAAGAATATCGCACGTGAGACGTAATAATATTCCGTGAATATATCGTATGTAGAAACCTCGCCTCGGAGAGCACCACTTTGATGGATACCCTTCGCTTCGAGTACGTCCGATTCTTACGGAATCATGAGAGTCTTCGTGGTGCAAAGTATCGCGCCATTGTACATTCGCGATTGTCTGACGAAACGACCGATCGAGTTCTGAGTGAAAAGAGCAAGAGATTTAACGATAAAAAGAATAACGTTCTCCATTAATTCTCTAGTTTTCCAACGAGGTAAAATAGTAAAGAAATAAACCTCCGTTGTTTCATGGGATAATTACATAACGATCGCCGCACCCTCCTCAAACCTGCTCGTAAAAGTTCGACCCAGCGATGAAATTCCCTAAACGTTTTCACCGATCGACTCCTACGAACTTTCGATACTTTGGTGGTTTTTTACCAGCTGAATAACGATCGATCGAGTCACATACGCGAACAAAGTTCCGTTCGGTTTATCGACTTCCATCAGTTTCGGTCAGTTGGTCAAGGTTATCGCGGGGAAAGATTGTACATTTGGCCAAAAAATGCGGGGTTTACTGTATATAGCTGCTTTAGCGATTATAAATCCCGAAAAAATTATAAATATTAGTTTTATTCTGGATTTTAAAAACAATTTTCATTTTATTATTGACAGTTTCATTTGTGAAACTGTCAATAATAAAATGTTTCGCAAATGAAACTGTCAATAATAAAATGAAAATTGTTTTTAAAGTCCAGAAATTAATTAAAACTTTGGTTTTAATTAATTTCTTCCAACAAAAATAAATAAAAAATTGTAGATTATACGTTATCTACGTTGCAATTGGAGTTTCCATACTCTGCATATCCTCCTGCCCGATATTCGTTTCTTTTTTAATCACTCGTTTTTCCGATCCCTTTGCGCAACGTGCAGACACTCAACGACGATGAACAAGGCAGTATTTCACGATGATATTTTTTTTTCGCCATTTCGTACTACGCTTATTTTTACTCGTTGAGCGTAAACATGCGTCGGGACAAAAGACCGCGATGCTACGACGCACGAATCACGTCGTAAATTTTTCGTGTACGTACCGCGGGTTATACGATCGTTTCGGTACGTCTCGACTTTTTCACAAAAGCGTATGTTATCACGTGAAAGAACAGAGCGTCTTTTAACATTTTTCACTTTTCGTTCTCACGGATAAATATCGATCGGTGATAAATCGTCGATCGATTTTCAACAACAAAATTGTAATTACAGCAATTTTCAAAAATGCAAAAATTTCCTAGATTCTCAATAAAAATAATTCAATTATTTTAACGGATCGAATGTTTAGAATGAAAATTAATTTCGCTCGTTTCCTTAAGGTAGTTCTATCGCGAAGGGGTGTATTTTGTGGGGGCAAGCGAGGGGCCTCAAACAAAAAGTGGAAAGACATTATTATTCTTTCCATAACATATATTTGTATGGTCATTTACTCATTAAAAGTATTTTATCAAGTAACTTTATTTATTATAACGTTCGAGATAAATATGGTGGTCGACGACTTTTAATAAAATTTTGA
>JAPYZT010004978.1:0-12881 GCA_030522965.1 Tryphoninae sp. A BG-2022a
TTTTTTCTTCGTTATTTGCTTCCTCGAAAAAGTTGGGCGACATCGATAAAAACTAATTTGGGAGAACGTGGAGTAATTTTGTACGGGGGTGCACAAAAAAGAAAGAAAAAGAAAAAAACCCAAAAAAAAAAAATACATGCTATATGGGTAACGATCGTCGAGCCGTAAATTACGTTGCTTTAACGATCCGGTGTGTTTCTGGCGGAAATTATCGTTACAGCTATTATTACTATATGCTCATATCAGCTCTTTTGGTTTAATTCGAAATTGCGTCGGGTACCACCATATCCCTACCCTCGACACCTCGTCGGGCCTCTCTTGTACGAGCGAGGGCGCACACATAACCTTCCACCCTGTTTATTTATTTATTCGGTAAACTTTCCAGAGGGTAATTCGCAGCATCAGGAACTACCGTTGGTTCGGGAGAGAGTTAGAGAGAGAGAGAGAGAGAGAGAGAGAGAGAGTGAAAATTAGGGGGTGGAGATTGGGGGTTGGTTCATTCGTAAAGGGTATGTGTGTGTGTGCGTGTGCTTGCCTGGACAATAACCAAGCGAATTATTTGCACCATTTGCCACGGACGGAATCTGGTCATAAATACACTCGTCGTGGAGCGGGAGAGGGGAGGGGGGAGGGGGAGAGGGGGGGGCAGCAGCTCGATCGTTGAACAACATTCGTTGGTGGCTTTAACACACCAATCGCGCCCGGCCCACCCTCCAAAACCGCAAGGGCACACCCTTCGCCACAACCCCTCATACCCCCCCCCCCCCTAACACACCCACTTCATACGAAACTATTTTCACATTGGCGAAATTTAATTTTCCGTTCATTACACAATTTTTGTAAAATAACCAACGAGAATTCCGTATCCAAGGACCGTCCGATCGCTATCCGAACGAGTATTGTCCCTAAATGCGCATGCGCGAGGTTAGAGTCACGCATGCGCGAATGCGATACAAAGACATGCGCGCGCATCTTCACTCGCACTCGCGTGCACACAAGCGCAGCGCATAACGTTATATTTTACTCGCGACAATGTGGAATAATAATAGTCGGTAGCGCGAGGAATAATGAAGGTGTCCGATGTTGAGCAAACCCTTAATAATTCAATCGGATAGCGCAATGAAGCCTCTGGTGGTCAACCCTCGCAACAGTAGTGTGTATGCCTTTGTATGTGTTTGTAATGGAACGTACGACGTTGCTCCGTTCGCGATTGTGATCGTGATTTCTCGTCGGAATGGTGTTGGGTCAGCCTCTTCCCTCCATCGCCGCTCAACCCCCCCCCCCCGTCCGCCACCCATTTCTTACTCTCTACCACACAACGTTCCATGATACCTTCTTCTTGCATTTCGCGTGTACATGAGAGAGAGATTCATACGTACATAAAATTCCGGTATGGAAAGCCTTGTGCGCGCGCGCGCGCGCCGGTGTGACTCTCTCTCGTACGTTCTCGAACCCCCCCCCCCTCCCTGCCTCTTCTCTTCCCGCACTGTATGGTACATGCGCGAGGGTGCATTAGTGTCAGTGCGAAGAAGCGAGGTGACTCCATGAGCGCGAGCGCTTCAAGGCTTCTGCGATCTCTGTTCTACCCGCGAAGGCCTCGAGGGCATCGCGAACTCTCCGGTAATAGCGAGCACAGAGGCATACGACTATGTGTGTGTGTGTGTGTGAGAGAAAGAGAGAGGAAAATACGAAGAAGAAGCAGCTAGAGGGAAAAAACGAAGACGAAGAAGAAGAAGAAGAAACTAAAAGAAAGAAGCGAAGACCAGAAGATCGTGGAGCGTAAGCCAATCAACCGGTTGCAGCGTCACCACGCCGAAGACCCGGCGCGCGCAAAGCAGCCTCTTGCTTCAACCCCCCTCTCCACCGTTCCCGTCCCATCCACCGGCTTTCTCCCTCGTGCGCGCCTCTGGTGACCGTCCGTGGTGGCATTAATATGCGTTGCTCATTGTACCTCCTTGATTGGCTTACATATTTTGCCCGCTCGCAATCCTCCTTCCTTGGCCCCCCCCCCCCTCCCCCCCACTCGCCTCACACGGGCCCGATCGTTTTCTTCCCAGACCTCGACGACTCCTTACTACTTCTCTTGTTTCCTCGCGTCCCACCTCCTTTCGCCGATTTTTTTCCCTTCCGTTAATTTTTCGATCCTCGCCTCCGAGCGCCCCCTCTCTTCTTCCTCTACGCTTCGAATGGGCCCAATGAGGCCCTGGAATCAATCGCTGTCAAAATTGCATGATGAGATAGAACGAAAAGCACAAATATTTGTAAATATCGAAGAGATTTTAATGTACGGGGTCTGAGGGCCCCACGTGTGCATATAAGGCCCAAAATAGACTGAGAGAGAAAATGTTAACGCTGCAGTACCAAATAGTTCAGAAGACACCAAGCGCCCCCCCCCCTTTCCTCCACACCTGGAATGGGCCCAATGAGGCCCTGGAATCAATCGCTGTCAAAATTGCAATATAAGATAGAACGAAAAGCGCGAATATTTGTAAATATCGAAGAGATTTTAATCTACAGGGTCTGAGGGCCCCGCGCTATGCATATAAGACCCAAAATAAAGAGAGGGAGAGAAAATGTTAACACTGAAGTATCGAACAGTTCACAAGAGCGTGTCAGGGATGTCGCATTAGACAATGGGCATGACGAAAGCGTGACTGTGAAATGGCGGGGGGTTAGGGCCCAGAATCGTGCGAAATTGGGCCTCAGGCGGTGAGGACATCGCGTGACGAAAATTTCGCGATCTAGCGAATGCGCGTGTGCCCCAAGGTCCAGGAAACGAACTACGGGCGCGCTTCTTCGTCTCGGTGTAATAGTAACACGCTCAAGATTTTTAGGTGGGGGTGGGGCACGTCTGGGTCCCAAGTCCCAAATCGAGCACACTGGTAATAATCACTCCGGAGAGACGCCAGCGTACGCGTAAGAGTGAAGGAAACAAGTCGAGGCCAATGGCAGCGCAAAACTACAGTGCGAATCGTCGCTTCTTACTTTCTGCGCTTCTGATTCAAACCCCCCCCCCTCCCGCCCCACCCTCATTTTTGCCCGGTGCTGATGACCCAACGCGAAATGTAGTCATTAATTCAACGAAATAAAAGACGAACGGTATGAAAAAAACAACACACATACAGAAATAATAACGGAGAGAAATAAAATAAAAAAAACATTTCGCACCACTCGTAGCGGTACATCAACGACGCAATCTTCCCATCCGAGGAGAAATAAAAATTTGTTTCCTAGTCCCCCTTACCGGTGCCCTCGTATACTTTTCGACTGTACGCCCATACATTATTGCACCCTGGCTATACAGTTGATGAGGCTCCTCTCGAGTGTGTCACACAACGTCCAGACGTCACGTAGATCGTCGAGAAAGATACGCCCCCCCTCAGTCCCCTTCCTGTATATGCGTATGCGTGTACGTATGTATGTGTATGTGTCTTAGATGCCGACGGAAGAATTGAATTTGCAAAGAGGTCGGACGAGGTTGATGAAGAAGAAAAAAAAAGTGAAATGCTTGACTCTGACTAATGAGCCCCCCAACCCTCCCCCCCTCCCAACTTCATCTTAACCACACCATACACCCGGTACCATCCGTCGCAACTCGCTTCACAAAAGAAAGAGGACGCAAAATCAGGTCCGACGACTCTCTCGCGTGTAAATGAAAGAAAGAAGCTTTACGAAACGTGGTTAACTCTCAACCGTTGTGCAAATTTTCAGCGAGTATTTAATTGTTCGATATTAAAATGATGAAATAAAGTGGTATATGTTTGCGAATTGCGTAATCGAGGGACGGAAGAAAGAAGTAACAGAGGAAACGAAGAACGAGGGGGGAAGAATTATATAAGAACGATTACTCCCTATACTTTTTTATAGTTAACATATAAATAAAAAGAAAATCTTTCGTAATAACAAATTTAAAATTTTTCGAAGTTCGTACATTCATTTCTCATACAACAGTCTTTCGCAAAGTGGAAGATTACGCCCCCTTGTGGGTGCTTGGGGGTCTACAGGGGGATGATAAAAGTCCCAAATAAAATTGTAATTATTGAGTAATTATTGCCATTGTGATATTAAAATGTAGTAAAATTATCAAATTTGGGGGGAGGGGGCTTTAAAAAATATTAAATTCTTACACTCTTATGTGCATTCACATATATGTATACATTTATAGTGATCAAGAATAAAAAGCAAGAATAATCTTTGGCCTAATAATTCAAGATTGTCTGTAAAATTGGGAACATTTTCATGCGCCATGTGACCGTCGTTTCCATTCGTTCGTCGTAAATCGACCAGAAGAATTTCTAGTGTCTGCGGGAGGTTTTTCGTATCATAATCTTCCCTCTGCTTACACATCTTCCTCTCGATTTCTCTCGCTACCACGTGTATCGTACCAGACCTCGTTCGTTCGTTCACTCGGTGACGAAAATATCCAGGGGCACTTAACACTATCTACAAAGGCTAATGTGGCCGCTACGATATAAAGGTGAGTCGAAGGGGGAGAGACGGTGGAGAGCTCGAGTCTGAAGACGCGTTGCGGAGTTTGGTCGATCGCTGGATCGTTCCGGCTTTCGGCTCCTTGAGTCTAGACCCGCGCACCACTCGTTTTGTGTCCTCGGTTGTCTGTGAACTGCCGCTGCTGCTTCCCCCACTCCGCGGCGGTCGACTCGAGCTCGATCCCCACCACCGCGCCACACATGCGCAGTGCGCGCACTCTCTCTCCCCCACCAACGCGCCACTTTTCCTCGCGTATAGAAACAAGATGGTCCTTCGGAAGATTCGGACTGCCCGCGGTGTCTGTTTTTCGTTCTCTGTCGCATCTTTGACTTGATTCGCGTAAATTGACATTGACGCGTTAAAGACAAAGAATCGAGAATTCAAACTTGACCACAGGCACAAAAATGCATGCAAAATAGACAAACTCCAAGAGAAAGACGCATAGGAAATTCTCTCAATACAAAATTCGTATCCAAATGAAATTCCAATAATTGAACCGAGCCGAATGACAATTCACGACATCATCCCGTTTATCGTCGCAAAAGTAAACGAAAAAGGAAACTCAAAACGAAAAAACAAAAACTCGTCTTTGAGAAAAGAGAAACCGTGTTGAAGCGAAGGTGCAAAATTTCGTTTGTTTCCTTTTCTCTAATTTTTGCACGATGATAACGTGGGGAGTGTGGGACGAGAAAGAAACTTATGAGCGTTCCAAGCGATGTAAGCCCCGTCTCCCTCTTTCACCGGTCCTCCACATCGTCCTCCTCTTTCACCTACCACCACCGGCGTGACGTTTGCATATAAATGAATAAATGGAAGGCGAGTCAATATGTGTTTATTCAAATATATGCATATGCATGCGTGTCCCTGTATATAAATATACATACGCCTTCACTTTAATGCCCCCTCCCCCTCCCCCACTCCAACTCCTCCACCACTCTGGCCTGTCCCTCCCCCCACCTCACACCCCGCCTACCCCAATGTGCTTCTCTTTGTGTCTCACTCTCTTTCTCTCTCCCAAGCGAGTTTCGACGACAGCGCCATCTACCGTCCTCGACTCGTCGGTTCCTCTGCCCAAGCCCGAGCCGCAAGGGAGAGCAGGAGGGGGAAGAGACTCAATTTTTTTTTCCTTTTTCCCTGCAATCGGGACGGCCTGAAATCATTAACCTTTCGAGTTTCACGTCGATGAGAGTGCCTTCCACCACTACCGGCAATGCCATCAGCATCACTGTCGCCCCCCTCCTCCTCCACCTCCTCCTCCTCCTCCTCCTCGCTACTCGCACCTCCTCCTTCTCCATCGACTCTCTGGAATCGTTTATCTCTTACTTTCAGAAGCGGTAGCGACTCAACAAATTTATGTATTTATCGAATATTTATTCACCCAGCAACTCGCATACCGAGAGTGCTTTAGTCGGAAAACGAGGGAAAAAAAAGAGATTCGGTGGCTATTTACGATAATTTTTATCTTTTATATTGTTCAATTAAATATTTTAGGCATCGATGGATTTTTATTGATTATTTCGTTCGTTCGGTTTGATTGGAATATTTCTAGTTTCAATTTTGTGTATGTATGCGTGTGGCTTTATTTTTCTGTTTTTATCGGAGGAAAATTATCGCTGAGTTGGCATTTTTAATGTTAGAGGTTGTTGGAAGGTGACGAAAGGGCAAGAAGGTAACGATGCATTTTCCAATTGCGACGAATGACGAGGAATGATTTTCAAACGTTGAGAAAACGATCGATCATCGTTAATTTTCCGAGTGGCGAATCATCGTCAAGCAACAATTATTTCGAGCGATCCCAGAATTGTCTTACGAGCGTAAAATAAGAAATTGCGAGAGAGATTCTAGTAAATCGGATTAAGAATTCTCAAGGAGATTGAAAAATCTTCGTGTAAGCAACGAGAGACGAAGGATCGTCGTAGGAGGCTGTAAATATTGACTCGTTTCGACGACGGAGTTAACGAGCCGTTGACGAGGGAGCGTAGAAGCGTGAAAAAGAAAGCGAAAAAGTAAAATAATAAAATAAAATGTAAAGAGAGGGCAGACGAGAGAACGAATTTATTTTCTCATCAGAAAGTCTTCAGGCCCACGCGGAAAGAATAAGACGAAATACACGAGTCATCCGATCGTTCGTCTTTAGACTTGCGCGTATAAAACGCGTTTGAAAAAGCATTCCTCCTTGACTCGTCACAAAACTTGCAACTCCCCCTTGAGCCTAGTCCTAGAGTGTTCTCGACACGTTTATCGGGCTGTCAGTAAAAATCAGTGAAGTACGAGAAACAAATCAACTTGCACCGAGAGTCTAAAGTAGAGGACCTACCGCGACGAACAAACAATTTATCTCGCCTACTTCGTTTCCTTCAACATCTCAACACCCGCGATGCTCGATTCGTTTTTTTTTATACGAACAAATATGTCACTCGGTTCGTAGCTCGGAAATCATACGCAGTATTTCAGTAGAAAGATTTCTCGTCGAGTTTACCGATGAGAGACGAAAATCGATTAAACGCGGTCTGTAGGAGCTCGGTAGGCTCGATTCCCCCACTCCGCGGGCGCCGTACGTACCGCGCTTGCGCGGTAGACCGGCGCTCAGCCGCGCATGCGCGATCTACCGCGCATGCGCGGCTGAGCGCCGGGGTCCATCGCGGTCTAGACAACGCGATTATAAACACGAAAGGGCCGCGTCTCTTCTCATCAAACACACGTAACATTGTAAGCAAGATGAACGAACCAAGTGCTATCCTACAGTTTCTGACTCAAAAATGCCTCGGTATCTCGACGATCGAGTGGGAGAGCCCGAGGGGTCCTCGGACAAACGAGTGACTCTACTTTTCGACGTATCGTTTGACCAGGTGTCATCGACCGTTGTACTCAAACGCGACAAAGAAACTTTATCGTCCGGGTAAGTTCCGTGTCGCGTCCGTAAAACTTGGAGAAATTCTTTTACCACGCTTTTAATTCAACCGAATGCCAGATGCGTTATAACGCGACGCCAAAGGACAATCGAGGACCCCGAACGATTCAGGAGCACGAGATGTGTGTAGATCGGGTCTGTAAAATGCTTCGATGGATAACTCGACTGGCTAAACATCCACGAGGCTGCTTTTGTTAATAGTCACAATGGAACTAGTGGATGCACGAGAGAGGCTCCGGGTGCCAAATACCTAGCCCATGTCCTGCTCAAAAATATCCTCCTAGGAAACTCGTCGAAAGCTGCCTGTCAACCACCTCTCACTGCCCCCCCTCCCCCGCCTCTCCCTCTTTCTTTCTCTTCACTGTCGAGAACCTAAATACCGTGAAATTTCGGTTTCTGACGTGGCAAAATGCCCGAACAATTCATACCTCCAGATTTTAGACGAAAAAAATGAGGACAAACAGAAGTTAATCTTCCGTAATAACGCTCCTTACTTTGCACACTACCGATGTACTATTTGTTCCAATGACTCGTTCATTTTTTTTTTTGAGAATTTTTCACATCTTCCTCCATTTAAAGAATTCAACAAAATTATAAACGATAGAAAATTGTATAATAACCGGAAACGTTTTATCGCGAAATAAAATAGCGAGAAGAGGATTTGTGTCAGAGGGAATAAAAATTCTAAAAGGGAAGATTCTTGCGTCAACCGAGGGAATAATGTTTCATCCCCGAAAAATTTATTTCCTACTACGCCCTATATTTCGCACTAATCTCTCGGTCTTAAGAACTCGGTAAGACCTCGAGGAACCTGTGCAAACATCGGGTATTGAAATTCTGCCGCGGTTCTCTTTGAGTTCTTATACACAACCCCGTCGTCGAATTCCACTGATCTTCCTACCCCGACGATCATCCCTCGGCAAACTTCCACCCCCAAGGTTCGTCCCGATAAAATCGTAAAAAAAAAGAATCTCTCCGAAAATTCGAACCGCGTTTCTTTTATCTTTGTCGAAAGCGTGTAAGGATTGAAATTTGTCGAATCTTCGGGTGAGTTTTAAGGAAACTATAAATGGTAGAACGAGTGAAATATAACTTCGGAGAAGTCACGTCTTAAATATCGTTCGGGCTATCTCTCTTCGTCCCACGGTAAGTCCCAGACCACAAAGATCGTCCGCCTGCTGGCATGCCGAATATTTTTTTTATCCGGTCTCGCGGATAATCGAGCAGGCTCGGTACCCTTTCCCTCGTACCCCCTTGCAGCATGAGAGAGAGAGGGAGAGAGAGAGGGAGTGAGAGAGAGAGAGAGAGGAGAGGCCCAGCTCTAACGGTGTTTCGCACCGGCCGGTTTGCTGTTCTCGTTGCTGATGGGCCCCGGGAGGATCGTAGCGAACCCGCAGAGCCTTGAGGCCCACCGCCGTAAACCACCGTTAACCGCAGCTCGCATTGAAAACAATTCTCTCTATTTCTTTCTCTCTCTCTCTCTCTCTCTCTCTCTCTCTCTCTTTCTCTCTCTCACACACATATCGCTATTTCTCGTCCACCGTAGAAGATTGCGAACGAAACTATGGAAATGGTTGAAATACACGAACCGACTAAGAATGAGAACTTGCCACGCGAGCTCTCACGTTATCCATTATTTGCTCGCTAAATCCAAGCTCAAATAACACAAATTACACAAAAAAAAAAGCAGACGCACAGATAGAATATTCAAATATCGAGACGCAAATTTTGCAAATATTCTCTTTCGTCATCATAGAAATTGAATTGTAATTTCGATGTTTATTTAATAATTTTAATTAAATTAATTTATTTGCCTTCGAACGAAACGATTTTATATTTTTCATTTTTGTTCGTGAACAACCCTCCCCCGTTTCACCTCTCGCCCCTCGATGGTATCGCAAATTTGATCTTATTAAAAAGCCACGTGCTGTTGGTTAAGGACGAGGGGAGCATTAAGCCGGAAAATAAAATGGCGAGGATTGAGTCGGCGTTAAAAATCGTCGCACGCGTGTCACCAAATCCTACCTACCTACATATATACATGTGTGCACAGGGTTTGTTGACGATATGTATATATATATATTTCTCTCTCTCACTCTATACATTTAATAATTCTATAATAATAATAATAATAGTAATAATAATAATAATAATAATAATAATAATAAATAATTAGTATGATAATTATTAATAGAATATAATAATTATTACAATAATATCATTAATTAATTATAATTATAATATTATTATATTATTATTATAATAGTATTATTATTATATTATTAATTATAATTATATTATTATTATAATATTATTAATTAATTATAATTATATTGTTATTATTATTATATTAAAAATAATATAATTATATTATTAATATTATATTAGTATAAAAAATGTGAAAATTGTGTTATTATCATTATTATTATATTATTATTATTAATATATTATATATATATTTCTGTTTGTGGTGCGTGTGTGTGTGTGTGTGTGTATATTTCGGTATTATGGCGAGTTAGGATTAGCCGGGGTCCTTTATAATGAAAGAGACTCGAAACGTATGGAGCCTTGAAAGCCCCAACGTGTAGAGGGAGAAATGTATATAGTACACAAGGATCGAGGTCCATATAGTTGCGTGGCACGATGCGGTTACGTAGTGTACACGATTATTCTCAATTCCCTGGCTGTTTGACAATGAGCTAACTGGCCAAAGGGCTAAAAAGCTGCCAATAGAGAATTCTAAAATTGCAAATCGTTCCATAGCAAAACGAGAAATAAATTGTTATTAATTTTGCCATAAAAACAATATTTTTATTGTGTTTTTTTTTATAAACAAAAAAAAATTGTTATTAATTTTTATTTATAGAACAAAAATTGTTATTGTTATGTACGAGGGTGAAATATCGGGTATTTCTGTCGAGAATTGTACCTGATGAAGGTAATGAGACGAGCAGGTGCGCGCGCACGCTCGACTCGCGTCTCACTTTTTTTCTTTTTCTTCCGATCGCTCTGTCTCACTCGATTCTTCTCAGCGACTCAACTATTCCCTTTTGTAATTTTTCTACGTCCATCTTTCTCCGAACGAACTCGCGCATTCTTCGACGGTGCAACGGGCGACGCGCAGCGGCCAAAAAACGAACGAAGCAGAAGAAGAGGAGGGAAAAAAGCGAGGAATGAGAAAAGACTAAAAGGAAAAAGGCAAAAATGAAAAAAAAAAAAAAAAAATAAACAAAAACGACGAAGACACGGACTGGGGTACTTAACACAATGGCTCGAAAGGCATAGGAGGCAGTCGTAGTCGTGCAAAGGCGGAAAGAAACGCGTCCGTTTGTCAAAAATTAAAAAAAATTGAAAAAAAAAAAAAAAAAAAAAATGTTCGCAATGAAAAAAATCAAAACTTTGCTCGATAAAATAACGAAAACTATCTTTTTCATATGATTTCTATTAGAAAATCTCACTAAAATACACGGATAAAAAGAATCGGTCCCGTTGAATTAATTTGAAATAAAAAATTTGAATCAAAATTTCATTTTTAATTGTATTTTCGATCGAATTTTAATTAAACAAATTAAATTGTTTTATTTATTTAATGAAAGTACATTCATTTATTTATTACACTTTATTATTTATTTTATTTTTAATCGTATCTTCGACCGAAGTTTAATTAAACAAATTAAATCGTGCTATTTATTTAATTAAAATACATTTATTAATTTATTATATTTATTATACAATATAGAGATAACATACAATATAATATAACAACAACCTATATTTTTTATTTATCATTATAAATTATATAACTACGCAAATTTAATTAAATAAATTTATTAATTATATAATTAAATGATTAAATCGTGTGTTTTGAACCGACCTGTATAGCGAGATAAGCCGAGACGACGACGGACGCGTACGCGGGTATTATAAAACTCAAACGCGGCTACACGACCACTTCTCGATTTCGCCAGAGGTTCGTCCTAAGCACGTAAGCATGTATAACTATATATATATATATATATATATTCATAAATATATATAGTTATATATAGTGTATATATATATACTACCTATACATAACCTATATATGTATATACCTATATACATATATAGGTTTACGTTTATACCTATATATAAATATATATATATATATATATATATATATATACGCCTGTGCCATTAGTATACGAGCCTTGCCAGTGTATTTCGCACATTCGTGCCGTTTGGTATTCGTGTTTATATTCACAACGTGCGTACATGTGTGAGTGTGTATATTTTTTTTTTTCGTCGTATGTTGCGTATACGCGAAAGTGCAGGGGTAATGGAAGTAAAGGTGGGCATTGGCCAGATTCCCATGAAACTCGAGAGGACGCGAATATAAGGCTGCTCACTGCGCGCCAGTCTCGGGTCTGACGACACGACGCCAAAGGCAAAGGTGATTCTTGCTCGCTGCTGTTGTTGCTCTCTCCCTCTCTCTCTCTCTCTCGTTCACTCTGTCTCTATGTCTTCCCCTGATTTCTTTTTTTTTTTCTCTCGTCTCCACTACCTCTCTTTCTATCGCCCTTCTTACTCGGCCCATTCAATCCCTCGCTCTGGTCTATACCGCCGACTGAGACCCCCAAATATAGAAGAAGAACAAGAAGAAGAAGAAGAGAAGGAGGAGGAAGAAGGGGAAGGAGGAGGGGTAGAGAAGGGAGAGAGAGAGAGAGAGAAAAAAAAAGAAATTATTAAAATCCCGAAGAAAAAGAAATGGAAGAGTTGAAAATAAAATGAAGAATATATGGCGAGGAATGAATACGAATGAGAAGGTTAAAAAGGCTAGTTGGGCAAGTCTGGCGAAGAAATAATGACGTATATATAAATATATATATATATGTGTATCGTCGCCGCCATTTGTAAAAATTTGCTGGAAGAATGAGAGAAAATTAAACAGCAATCGTTGTCTAGCGATCGGTTTTACGTAGAATTTAATTCCTTCTTTAACAAAGAATGACATTGTTGAGGTTATTCATTACTGGCATTGAGCGCAGGTGCGCGCGCATACTCTCGCGCCGAGGGTAATAAAGACTGGAGGGGGAAGCGTTAGAAAATCGGACCACGTGGTCTAATGAGAGAAGCGCGTGTCGTTATTAGATAGATAGTAACTTGATGTATATTAGATAGCTCTGCTATTGAACCGGATTGTTTGTATACGCAAATTCCAACGTACGCCGTAATTCGCCTTTTTACATCTCCGCTCCTCAAACGCATTTTCACCAATGAGTCCCTGGTGAGGATCGGGACAGTTTTTCTTAGGTGAGTTCCAAACCAACGAGAGAACTGGAAAAGCACAGAAAAAAAAAATCCATTGCTGACGACGGGAATCGAACCCAGGTCCACCGAGTGAGAGTCGCGAAGGCTACCCCTGGGACCATTGTCTCTTTACAGGATCTTTTTGTTATTTATTATTATACGTATTATTATTATTATTATTATTATTATTATT